>BPLQ01011974.1:1142442-1281004 GCA_021605075.1 Caerostris darwini
CAATTAATTTCATTAAAGTAATAACGTCAAAAATATGACAACATAATTAAGTATTATAAAAAAAAGAGATAACGACAAAGGTTCATTTCACTTTAATGAAAAAAAGATTATTTTTTGGGTTTATTTTAACTAATATTTTTTATCATACAATGCATATTGCATAAAATTAGTATATTGTGCGGTTTTAAAAAGCGTAAGTTGTTAAGTGTGAATAATTAACATTTAAATTAGATTATTGATTTTGCAGTCACATTTTTTTTTTTTTAAATTTCGAGAATTTGCTAGATTTTTTTAGGAAAATAAATAGAGGTGCATTAGATATGGCCAAAAAGATAAGGATTCTACTTTTAATAAATGTGTTTCAATTCTAAAAACATAGTTAACTTATCAATTGAAAAATGATTTTGTCACAAAGATACTCATATATAAGTAACTTTCCTTTTGTAATAGCATGTGTTTTACAATATTTTTGAAAAAATTATATTTTGAAAATCTAAAATAATTATTTAATTAATATTTCTCTCACCTACAATCTATATTTTTTCTATACAGGGTGATAATTAAATCCCCTTTTAAATTTACCCTTTCAAAATGTTGTAAAAAAAGAACCACTCGTCGCAATGAGTTCAAATGTGAATTCAAGATACTTGGAGAAGGGGAAAGCAGTATGTCATTAAAAAAAATTTTTAACAAAATTTTCACCGATTTTTCCCGTCCAATTGGGTATGACCTTTCCGTGGTGGATGGGCTTTCCACTAACAGTGTCACAACTGTTGAATGACATGGAAGTATTTTTTTTCCGTCAAAAAACCGAAATATTCAAGCACATTGAATACTACAGCTGGTTTAATTTGCAACTCATGGCAAGTACGTTGTTATTTCTATTCAAAATATTCAAACAATGGCAGTTCAATTCACTTTCTTTATGCCGCTTGCAGCACCATCTATTAATACACTTTGGAACTTTTTGATGCCATACCATTTCCCCCTTCTTCAAGTATCTTCAGTTCACATTTGAACTCATTGTGACGAATGATTTTTTTACAGCATTTTGAAGTGGGGCTTATAATCAACATGTACAATCAAATATGCATTAAAGTAATACAATTGGCTTTAAAATAATAATGTAATATTTAATACAAATTACTTGGTAAATAGAGTGTTGTGCTTCTGATGTAAAAGATCTGGTTTGAATTCTTATATGGATAGTAAATTAAAAATATCCATATCTCTTCCACGGAAAAGCATTACAAATCTGCAAGATTAAATGTAGGTACAAATATTTCCTTTATTTAACTTTAACGGAATTGTTTACTTTAATATACGGTGTCTTAATGCAATAACACCTTCTACGATGTGTTTTGTGTTGCTACTGGAATCTGTAAAATATCTACAATTATTGTATAGAATAACTTTATATCAAAATGGAAATGCTTTTTTTGAATTGTTTATATAAAGTTATTCATTCAATAGTTCCTTCACAATTTAACGATCAAGAATTTAATAACAATTCAAATTTTCACAATTCCAGTATTATTTTAATAAAAAATTGTTCATTGTCTTTTATTTAGCTTTGAGTTGATAAAGTTAAAATACTGTACACGGATAGCTGTGTTAAAATTGGTAGTGTACATTCTGTTCTGATGGGAAATTAAACATTGAATATATGGAAAGACATTGAATACATTTTATTCTGATGCGAAATTAGACATTAATTATATGGAAAGTCAGTGAATACAAGTTATGCTGATGGGAAATTAGACATTGATTATATGGAAAGAGATTGAATACATTTTATTCTGATGGGAAATTAGACAGTGGTTATATGGAAAGTCAGTGATTACAAGTTATTCTGATGGGAAATAAAGACATTGATTATATGGAAAGAGATTGAATACATTTTATCCTGATGGGAAATTAGACAGTGGTTATATGGAAAGTCAGTGAATACAAGTTATTCTGATGGGAAATTAAACATTGAATATATGGAAAGACATTGAATACATTTTATTCTGATGGGAAATTAGACTTTGGTTATATGGAAAGTCAGGGAAACAAGCTATTCTGATTGGAAATTAGACATTGATTATATGGAAATAGATCGAATACATTCTATTCTGATGGGAAATTAGACATTTAAAATATGGAAAGGCATTAAATGCATGTTATTCTAAAGGGAAATTATACCTTTAATATATGGAAAGACATTGAATACAAGTTATTCTGATGGAAAGTTATTAGTTTATCCTTTGAAAATATTCGGCATATAATTATAATAAGACGTCATTGGCGGTAAAAAATGACAATAAGTTAAATTAAGATAAGATAATGTTTAATTAATATAATTAAGATAAAAGAATAAAAAACGGAACATTTTTATTGGATAAATAGCGCAAATAAGCACCGAAATATTTGAATTTTATCCATTCCTTTCCAAAATGTAAGGAAAAAACCAGGAAAATAAAAAAAAAAAAAAAAAAAAACATGAAACCTATATATGAGAAATAAAATTTAATTCACTTCTAAAACATTTGCCATTTTTTTGGAAAAATTGCTTTAGAACATAATGAATGGTATTTGTAAACAGTTAATCCTTTATTCAATAAACCTTTGACAATTGAACAATCAGAATTCAAATTTTTCAAATTCCAGTAATTATTTGGTTTTAAAAATTATTAATTGAATTCATTTCGCTTTGTAGTCGCATTAAATGCTATTAAAATTTGTTATTCCATTAAATGTTTTAAAAATTGCATACTTTTCTGTTCTGTTATGTATATATTTAAAATAAACTAATCCAGCATGAATTAGTGGAATAATTCTTAAAGAAGTATCAATGTATCTTTTATAAAAAGTATCAAAATTCTTGCATTGAATCACTCATGCTTACTATTCAGAATTCTTACCTTAAATTTCCTCTTCTTCTTACAGTGACATCTCGTCTCTTTCCTGTAAAAGATGGCCTCGAAGAAAAGAATCCTTTCTTCAGAAGAATTGTGACTCCTGTCATGTACGCGGCGGCTGATTCAGCATTTTTAAAGCTCGGTTACAGTTATCTTCGTCCCTTTCTGAGAAGACTTCCAGCCAAATAAATTTGGGAAATTTCTCAGAGAAGTAAAGAAAGAAATTCATATTTCATTCAAAAGTTCGAAAAGAACTTCACCTTGACTGTAACTGGCCTCAGGATCGAACTACCTGCATCTCTAACGAGGAAACTTAAAACTTGATAGATCATCTCATCCCTAAAATTCAAAAATGACATTTTACTAATCTGCATATAATTTCTCTCAGAATTTTACAGGATATTTAAAGATTTATAATTTTTATTATTAAAATTTTACATCTGTAAGATTTTTTTTTCAAGAACAAAAACTATTGTTTCTTGTGTTAATGAATACTGGTGTTTGAAAAAAAATGGTGATTGTTTGATATTTTTTCTAAGTTTGACTTCATAATAACTATATTCCAATTAAAAGAAAATATTTACGTAATATATGTCCTTATGGAATTTCTTTCCGAAATAATATTTTAACAACACATATAAAAACAATTACATTGAAAAAAAATTGTTCTTTGCAAATATAAGTTTGAAACATTTCTTCATCCGATAGTATCTGATTCCAAAGAACTTTCAAAATGGCGGTATTGGGAGACGTTGCTCTAATGGTATACAATTTAACTTTGAACTGTTCCCATAGCATGTTCATGGATAATGACACGAACTGCACTTATTCAGATCCAGCTGAAGATTCGTTCAACTTTTTCACACCACCTGAATGGCTCGTTCAATTCGCGAGAATCTCATATGGCCTCGTAGGCATCCTTGGCCTTGGAGGAAACACCTTAGTCATCTACGTTGTTCTTAGATTTTCCAAGATGCAAACAGTCACCAACATGTACATCCTGAATTTGGCTTTCGCAGATGAGATGTATCTAATTGGCTTGCCGTTTCTTCTAACGACCATGATCTTCCATTCGTGGCCCTTTGGAAGGATCATGTGCAAGGTTTATATGACCACTACAAGCATCAACCAGTTCACCAGCAGTTTGCTGCTGACGGTTATGAGTGCAGATCGATATGTGGCAGTATGCCATCCAATACAATCTCCGAGATATCGCACGCCGTTTATAGCCAAGTTCATCTGCCTGACAGCATGGACTTTGTCTGCGCTTCTGATGGTTCCCATATACATGTACGCAAGCACCCTCGACACTGGAATGTACATCAACTGCAACATCTACTGGCCTGAAAGCTCTTACATGAACGGCGAGATGACCTTCACTCTCTATGCGTTCACTCTCGGATTTGCCATACCTCTGATCCTTATTCTGCTCTTCTACTTTCTGGTCATCTGCAAGCTGAGGAATGTCGGCCCCAAGAAGAAGAGCAAGGAAAAGAAGCGCACCCACAGGAAGGTGACCTACTTGGTTTTGAGCGTCATCACCGTGTACATCATCTGCTGGCTTCCGTACTGGTGCGCCCAGATGTGGCTCACTTTCATGCCCCCGGATTCGGGTCAGACCACCTTGACCTTCACCATGATGCTGTTCACCCAATGTCTCTCTTATGCTAACTCGGCCATGAATCCCATTCTCTACGCTTTCCTGAGCGACAATTTCAAGAAAAGTTTCACCAAGGCTTTCACTTGCGCCTCAAGACGCGAAGTCAATGCTCAGCTGCATGTTGAAAACAGCTTTTTCCCCAAGACCAAGAGCGGATCGAGTCGCCAAACCGACAAGAAATCGGATTCATCCAAAGCTCAGAAATCGAGCCGAGTTCCGGAGCAGTCAACAGCTGTCACCATGATGAAGAGTGAGAAAGATCCCACTTCAATGAAGAATGGATATAACGCGCAAATAGAAGTTGAAGCAATCACTCAAGTTTAAGTTTATATGTACAGTTGCTGGAAACAAAGAGCGAGCCTTTTGTTTCAAATTAATCCCTCTTAAATATTCTAAAGAATGTCCCCGTTATGTAATTTTAAATAATAAGGTGAATTCGAATTCTTTCTGATAAGCATACCAAAAAAAAAAAAAAAAATCTCAAATATTATTTTGTGTTAGGAAAATTTATTAATCTATACCAAATCTTTTCCTATTTGGCGAATCATTCCAAGAATAACATATTCCATAGTTTTTGCCCAAGATAAATCGTTTACAATTTTACAATTATGCATTTTTTTTTTGTTATATGTTACAAAAAGAAAAATTAGACATCGCAACTCGTTTTTCAATTGAAAATATAAACTCGTTATTAAAGATAGAGAAAAACATATATTTAAAAAATGAGATATAAGAATTTTAATTTAAAAGACAATTTTAAATGATACAGTGATTAGAACACCAACACATTAGACAACCACTACTATATAGTACACGGATACTATTTGTGACATTCTGGATATAAAATAGAAGATATAAGTCTCAAAATAAAAAGCGGTAGAACTGTTCTCAAACATTTTAAATATCAAAATATATCCTTGAATTTTTAATGTTCAAACTGCTAAGTGAAGAATATATTTTAAAGGAGACCATTTAAAAGCTGAGCTTATATCATTCGTACGAATTTTACTGACGCACTAAATAGCTGATTAAATGCTACATTTATGAAAAATCTACATAAAGATCTTACGAAAGCTTTCTGTCTTTCATGGTATAATGGATACTATTCAAACCAAGATTTAGAACTCGAACTATGGTGCAGTTCCAGTTTGAATTGCCATTGAAAGCTCATAACATTTATTCTTACAACTCTGTGTATACTCTGAAATGTGATTCCTGGACAAGAACTGCTTTTGAACATGTTAGGAGCTTTCACAGAGAACAATAGGTGAAAGATCAGTATTGAAGAGAACTATTGGGAACGAATCTTTGCAAAGAACTTTTCAGATTCACGGTAAGATGACTCAACTGTTCTTCTAAGTGAAAACAAGTTTCGCATGAAATGCAAACTATTGCACATGCATTAGGATATCATTTTTGTAGGCCGTCTTTAGAGATAAATGTTGTAAACATTTGAATTTTCCTGGTGCTCTAGCAATCACTAGGTAAACTATATATTTGGTGTTTATTGTGTTTCAAATATCTCATAAGTAGTACATGGAATTATACCATTCAATCCTTTAAAGTGGGTTAAATGGATAATTTTCATAGATATTGTACATTGCGTTGTAAATTTTTTGACTATGATTCAAGAAATATGTTACACGATTAAAATTTTTCTGTTAGTTTTGAGATCAGTTTATTGAAATTGAAATAAGTGAACTGTTAATTTCATTTAAAAAAATTACGTAATATGAACATATATATATATATATGTATATATATATACATATATTAAATGGGTACTTAGTAGGAATACATTTCATTTTGCTTCAATGTTTACTGTAAATTATTTCCCAATTTTTAATCATGTTTATTTTAACTTATTTTCTTACTGTCTATTTTTTATGTATACTTTTTTCAAATTTAAAAGTTTTATTATGTTTCATCAAAAAAAAAAAAATCGCTCAAACAGTTTGAATGTTAATTTTTAAAGTAATTTTTAATATAATAATTTTTTAAGGACATGGTTTAATTGTTTATGCATCATTGTTTCAAAATTTCCAATTTAATTTTCGTATGTTACATTTTATGTGTGCTAGAAATTGATTTATGTATAAGAAATAATAATCATCATTTCCTTTGAATAGATTATGATATGTATACTTTTGTAAATAGTATATATTTTCAAATTTTAAGAATTAAAAATGGAAAAGATTTAATGAAGAAGGTATTTCAAAAGTATTTTTAGTTTCTTAGTAATAATTATAAAGTGAGAAATCAATCTTTTAAAGTACTTTCATTCTGAAAAACACCTTAAAAATTGTATTTGTAAATATAAACAATTATTTGTAATCAGTTTCGATGATATTTATGCAAGATTATCATTCATGCTTTTTTTTTTTTTCATTTTATGCATTTTCAATAGTGAAATAATATACATATTAACTAATCCTTTATCACTCTCTATATATTTTCCAAAATGAAAGGAAACATACACAATTTTACGTATTTAATTACATTATTTTTAATTTTAATATTAATTCGATAATTATGACATTAGTTTATATGATTTTTTTTTCATAATATTCATCATACTTCTTAAATTCAATTTTATCTGACATAAGTTATTATAAGATATTGACAATGAAATTAATTAAAATATATGTCAATAACTTGATGAAATATGGGCATGTAAAGTTCTTAAAGCCACTTCATACGCATCTGTAATTTTTGAATTTTGAATGTTATTTAAGTAACTTACATAACATTTTATCTTAATGTAATTTTTATTTGTAACATATTTACACCTTTAGAAAGCATGCTATATAAAATATGTTTTAGATCACTGATGTCATTTTTGTGAATATCTCAATACTTTAAATATATAAATGTTTCAATGTGTATTATCAATGTGTATTTTTTTTCAATTGATCCAATTACTGTAAGTATGATCACTTACTGTACGATCACTACCTTTGAAATGGACATTTTTGATGTCAAGGCATGGCAGGAAATGTATGTTTCTTTCATGCAACATGCTTTAAGCCCCCAGTAAAACATCAATACTTATTTAATGAATGTGGAAATAACATTGATTTTGAATGTTTTTCATTGTTTTCATTAGCTCGTAATTATAAAGGAAACAGTGTTTCCTTCTCATCAAATAAGTATGTATGGAACCTATTTAATTCCACTTTAAGTATATTGAAAGTTGGTGATTTAAAATAATTATTAAAACTGAAACAAATGATGTCGTACTATGATAACAATTAGTTTACAAGTTTTTGAGTTGATATCAGTTAATATAAAATAAATAACCTTTACATTTTTAGTATAAAATAATGCATAGTATTTTATTGTTGTCATACGTGAGACTTCTTTTCAAATTACTCATTTACTGATAACGTTTATGAAAATAATGAATTTACATATTGTACAATGTGATCATGATATCTGTTATTTGTTAGCAGTTGTTACTTTTCAAAAGCATCAATGCATATTTCGAATATCGTTGATGTGATGTTTATGTGCATGTGCATGAAAACCTGTTCAAGAGCATTCGAAATGTCCCATGAGACTTTCCATATAATCCATTGTTAACGCTTGTAGAATGGATAAATGCTTAGATATATGTCAATGTGCATGTCCCTGTGAGCTTGTGTAAAATTAATCTGTTGCACCTTCAAATGGAGATATATGTACTGTAAATACTACGAATTTAACATTTATTTTTCAATCTTGTTATCTGGTTATTTTAAGTCGATTTTTTTTTAATATTCAACTCTCGCTAATTATATAAAAATCGAAAAAAAATAATGAAGCATGTATATGAATTTGATGAGGTTTTAATTTGGGAGTTTTAATAAAATACATATGGAAAATATTATGGTTAGGAATTACGTTATGCAATTTAGATTTTATGACAATGTATTATATAATAACCCTTTTTAAAATACAGGGCCATGGAAACTCATTTTACAAGCTCAAAAACTGTTAATCTTATTCAATTGTTTGAAGTACCAAAATATGCGTTAGAAAACAAATTATTTAAATGTGATTCAACAAAAGACTTGGTTTGAAGTCGATGTTTTGCAATTGGACTTTTACTTTTTTTTGCTTTAATTTTTTATATAAAACAATATTAAAAGAAAAAATTACTCTTGAAAAATCTTGAGGACATTATGCTGTTAAAGAACAAAGTTTGCTTCTATTAGTTTTATTTACAAACCGAATCCTATTGAGCAATTCAGTTACAATTGTTGATTATTCAACTAAGCTGTTAACAATTAACTGTTGACTCTTTAACTAAGCTTTCAACTATTAACCGTTGACTATTTAACTAAGCTATCAACTATTAACCGTTGACTATTTAAATAAGCTGTTAACAATTAACTATATAATTAAGCTGTTAATTATTAACTGTTGATTATTTAACTAAACTTTTAACTATTCACTTATGGCTACATATTTACTATTTTTTCCTAGACGCCTGACTACAGCAAATTCTTGATAGTGATATTCTGAATTTGTGTCTTTTTTCTATCCAGACTGAAAAGATTTCAATGTTTGTTGTACATGTTTTGAAGTTAACACTTTTCTGAATCTCTAATTGGGGTGAAACCCTTTTATTTTTTTTCTCATTCTCTAATTTCCTGAGTCACTTTATACATGATACCGAATATCAGCTATCAGATTTGAGTGTCAGATTGTTCTCATCAGTACAAAGCATTATTTGCCTGTTCGATAACTAACTACAATATTGCATGCTAGAACTTTATGAAATGTCATTAATTCCTATTCTTATTACTAGAAAACTACATAAAAATGAATAATCAATACTATTCTAAGATTGTAGGTCATAATGTTTCAGAAAAAAAATATTCATTTCGTGTAGCATTTATTTTTGCAACTTGTTTTGGATAAGAGAAATTGAAAATTAATGTATTTTTAAGCACGACTTCTCATTTCCCCCTATCTGTTGTTGAACAACCATAATTCAATTTTTTTAATGTTTGGATAAATAAGCATCGCATTTATTTATATATAAACGGCCTGAAAATTACTTTGCCCACTTATTTTTTCCCAACAAATTACGAGAAATATATATAAAAAGCAATAGAAATGATTACTCTCTAACATTGTGAGTGCACATATTTTTACAGAAAAAGTTATCTTTACATTAAGTACTTATTTTCCCAACTTCATCTAGGTTACAGAAAATGGTAATTATTTTATTCATAAATATGTCTCTACATTTCCATTATCTGTTCTTAATCAACCATAATTCAATTTTACTAATTCCTGGATAATAAAGGATACATTTATTAGACATCTTGGAGCCCCTTGAAGGACATTTTTTTCAGTAGGATAATTCCTCAAAATTTGGGCTTGATTGATATAGTTACAAATATAATCCAATTAAGAGATAAGTTTGCATCAACTATCTAATATATGTAACTGCAACTTTCATGAAACGGTAACCGTGGTTAACTAAAATCTTTTTTGTCATAAAATGAACAATATTCAGATAAATATTAAACAATGATAAAACTAATTATTTCTTATCATTATATATCCTTACCAATTTACCAATTTTGAAATTACGGTAATAATTTTCAGGTGTGTTTAAATATATTAGATGATGAGTTTTCATGGTCCTGTATTTTATTAAATTAAAATAAAATCCATGTAAATTAACTGCTTGAAATTGAAAAATTTAAGTAGTAAATTCACTTAATAATTCATTTTCCATACACACAGCATATTTTATAATTTCAAGCAAAATTTGGTTTATATAATCATAGATATTGAAATCTATAAAATTATATACATTTTTAAATTTAATGAATTTGTTATAAATTAAATTTTTTGTAGTTTAAAATTTTGATATCATTTCATTAAAAAAAAAATTCGTAGTATTTACTTTCATTATTTAGTGAATACTTTTACAAAAATGATGATTCGATTTTTTATGTAAATAAATTTATGGTTTTTTTTATGTAAATAAATAAACATTGGCAATTAAGTTAATAATTTTTTTTTAAATCAGATGAAAAAGGGAGAAAATAAATGATTGTGAAACATTTAAAAAAATACATGGTGTCACATATGTTAAGGCCATGAAAAAGTTATAAATATTTCAATGAGAAAAAAAATGACACACACAAAGAGTTCTTTGTAGGAGACGAAAAGTAATAGAAATAATGTATACATAGAAAAAGTTAAAGTTAAATTTTACAGTTAAATTTCAGAAAACCTGTCTTTTTTTCAAGAAGTTTTTATTCAGGATATAATGTGTTGGATCATATATAATCCTTATGTAAACTTTTATCCAACTTAATATCTATTCGTTGTATTAATGGATCTCCCTTTTAAAGATTTCTTCCTAAACTTGCTCCAATTTGCTATTTAGACCAAAACTCTTATTGAAATATATCTAGAGAAAAAATTATATTTGGAAGTGGTCATGGTACATTCGCACCATACCTTAAAATTTTTAACCTTTGAAAGGATGATTTCTTTCGCTTTTGAGATACTGGATAACAAATTCCATACTTGCTCCCTTACAGAATTATGCCAACTTAATGATTGCTCAATTACATTTTGCATTCAATGAAAGAAAAATACAGTTTCAACTTAGGGAACAAATGGAGAATCAGCAATTTAGTATATAATTTTGTAGTAGAGAAAGAACCGTTAATTATCTTAAGAAAATTAAAGAAGAATTTGATGTTCCTCAATAAAGTTCATATCTATAAATTAATAAAAAAAATAGAGCGTGTTTCTTTATTCTAAAGGAAAAGGAAATTGACGCAAATATATCCCGTCATTTTCGGTAGAGAATATTACACAAGAAAATTTATTCAAAGAATATAAATGCTAAATATTTAGGAACATTGAATTTTAATTTATTGACAACTAATAACAATTTAACACTTTCTTTTGAAAATCTTTATGTGATAGTAGACCTTTTACTCCCTTCAGGCCAACAGTGAAGATTTTTGCCAAAGTTCGCCAAACTATCATCTCCAAAATCCTGAAATACATATCTGAAACTCATTTTAAATGAGTGTAGTCGATTTCGTATTGAGATATAAACTCAAATTTTTGTCTGTAATATGAGTAGGCAAAGTGGCAACTCCCTTACACATGAAGGGCAGAGTGACCCAGAAAATGACGCGAAAATATCGCCACTCTTGATAATAGATTGTACAAGTTACGTGAGGTTTTTGATCAAGTGAGGATTATGTCTGTCTTAAACTGGCAACCCTGATGCGCATTACTACTCTATGGCTACATTACAAATGACTTATGGCGAATCACAGGTGAGAGGCTGTCTGTTCCACTGGCGACATGTCAGCAAATCTCATTCTCTCAGTTGCCATAAATAATTGTCATTGTAAGGAGTATTCTGGTCACTTGTCAGTTCAGTAATTATCAGGTTTTGTAAATGTCTTTCTGTCCTTTCATTCTGTTGTCTCTCTATTAACTTCTGCCTTCACAACACATTCTTTAGTTATTCAACAATTTTTGCCAATGAGTACTAACATCGCTCACTGTCAAATTTTGCGTATAAAGCTTCCTTTAATCCAATTTAAAATGCTTTTTTGACGCTTTCTGAAAAAAATATACAGTCTCATTTGAATAAGAAGTATTTGAATTAAACCAAATAAAATATGCATGATCAGTAACAGATTAATTAAAATTATTCCAAATGTCAAATGTATTTCAATTTGAATACCTCTGCCTTACCAAATTAAAATCTTATTTGAGATTCCCTTATTTTAACCATCTTAAAATATATTCATACTCCGCTTTGCAGAAACATTATCACAATAAATAATATGCCATACGAAATGTATACCATATTATTCAAATCAATTGACGTGCCATACGAAGGGTGTTGCTGCTATTATCCCCCTGGTACAGGAAAGCCTACACCAGGTTCAGAAGACCCCGTCGCAGGTGATAGGGCCATGGCTAAGGGTAATATGCAGCATCATTTTAGCGAGGAGCCACGACAGCTGAAGACAGACTAAACCTCAAGACAAAGCTCTACCATCCTATGAGACCGGGACCTACGATTTAAAGTGAATTCTGAACCACTACAAACATCCATGGAAAAACAAACAGAGCATCAGACGCTCTACCATTTAGGACCCTTATATGTATGTTAGTCTTTATACATTTTATAAATATTTTCCTTTTTCTCTCAAATGGTTGCAAATCCCCATATTTTGCACGAATTTGCAGTAGTTTCCATTGGAGGGAATAGAAGAACCAATTTAAATGACAACAGAACGGCATAGAATTAAATTATTAACATCAAGAATTAAAAATTAAATTATTAAGATCATAAATTATTCACATGTTCGTCAAAAGATATTTATTCAAGAACAGTTACAGTTAAAATTCAACGATAACTCCTCCTGTGTGTCATTTTTTTGTCTTAGATTTTCTTATGTTTATTATTATTGTATTATTTAAATCTATTCCCTTATATAGTAAAACAATACAATTGCAAATGGAAATTAAAAATTTCTATAATAACATCATATCATTGATGTACTTATATTTCTTGTTTAAATGTATTTAATGAAACTCAAGCATGTTTAAATTTTATCAATATCTTGTGTGTTTGTTGTCAATGTCGTGTGTGTTGTCACTGGTGTATTTTTGTTAATTGTGATTAAAGTACTCTCAACAAAATTGTGTGCATTTAATTTTGATCAACAAAACAAACAGTACAAAAGATGGATAATTGAAATTATTACTCCAAAAAGAAAAATATTTTAAAAATTCATTCTTAACATATTTTTATACATTTGATCATCAATAGCACGACAGCCCAGTGTGGGCCAAGGCTTTCCGCTGAAGATATTTCCATGCATTCTTCTGGGTGACAAAGGTCCTCCAATTCTTAACCTTTAGTATAGCAAACTCTTTTTCTACTCCGTCATTTTTATACATTTTTCCATTTAAATTCCTTTATTATCTGAAAAATATTTTTTAATTATCAACTCGTATAATTTTAAGAAGAACATTTCTGCCTCTGATTTTTTTTCCAAATATAGAAATAAAACCTTATCTGTAACAGTATTTCTCTTTTACTCATAAATCTTAATATATCTTAGAACTTATTTTAAAAATATTTTTAATATTCACAAAGCTGGTTGGCTTATTTCAGTCTTTCTGTTTTTATTATTTCCACACAACCCTGATCACATTTTTCACACTATGGGCTTATTGGGAATCCGTGTCATTTACCGTTGGAAAGTAGACCTTAGTCATTCGTCTGCTGTTATTGGGATACAATACTTATAATTAATTTAAATCTTTTTATTTCTATCAGCAATAAAAAGATTGACAGGCCTACGTGAATTAACAACACTATACTTGAGACAGGCATAACTCTAAAGGATTTGCTATGATATCAAAAAATTGCTTGTAGCATTTCAAAAACTAAATGTTTTATTTTATAAAAATTATTAAAAAAGAAAAAATTATTAAAAAAAGCTTATAATAAAATAATACGTAATAAAAATAATACAATTGTAGCAATAAAATAATAAAGAAGTTGCAGATGTTAAAATACTTTTTTGTTAAATGATGTTTCTATATTTTTCACAATAAAATTTCTCTTTGGATGACAGATTGCTCTTAATTTATCGATGTAATAATCTGATAAGCAAAATAACTTTTTTTATAATGTGGAATTTTTTTTAAAAATCGTTTGATGTTAACGATTTTCTACAAAATAGAATAATTTAGGAAGTTTGAAAAAAATAATATACTAGATATACAGGATGATTATAATTAAAATTCCTCTTTCAAAATGCTGTAAAAAAAAGAACCATTCATCACAATGAGTTCAAATTTGAACTGAAGATACTTGAAAAAGGGAGGGGGAAACAATACCTCATCAAAAAAAGTATCACCTTACAGTGGAGAATGGGTTTTCCACTAACAGTGTCACAAATTTTGAACGACGTGGAATCATTTTTTCCCTCTAAAAACCGAAGCAATTAAGCACATTGAACACTACAGTTGGTTGAATGTGCAGCTCATACCAAGTACGTTGTCATTTAGATTCAAAATATCACAGGCAGCCGAATTGACTTTCTTCCTCCCGCTTACAGCGCCATCTATTAATGCACTTTGGGGTTTCTTTTTTGATGGCGTACTTTTTCCCCATTCTTCAAATATTTTCAGTTCAAATTTGGACGCATTGTGACTGAGTGTTTCTTTTTTACAGCATTTTGAAAGTGGGACTTTAACTATAATCATATTGTACATTGGAAAATTAATAATATCGTGTCATTGAATCCTTGTTATATCGTTTTGGTATCTTGCTAACAAGACACTAAAATTGTGCAAATAGAAAGTTTTAATAAGATAAAAACAAAAAAGGTCTGAAAATATAAATATAGATATGAAATATAAATTTAAGCTGAGTTTTAATATTTAATTATATTTTTAAGAGTTATATAAAATAATGTAATTTTGGTATTAATAGGAATTGTAGAAAGGAAGGAAATAATGTAGTTATATAGAATAATGTACAACCCAGTATTTTAGAAGAAGGATTTTGCAAACTGATTCTTATAAGTTTAATTGATGGCAACTTGATGTATATTGGAGTGTATAAGCCGAATAATTTTAGAACTTTATCTAAAGCTAAATTAGAAGAGTCGGCTTATGTACAGGAATCCGTAATCTCGCAAAAATTCCATTAGCCAGGCCAAACGGTAAATCGCCAATTATAGTCTAATTTTTATTTCTTTAGATTATACACTCACTCGTAGAATCAATGTGGAGAAATCGAATGCAAACAAAACAAAAAGTTACATACAAAGATGTAAACAATGAGGAATTTTTACAATTTATAAGAAAACATATTGGAGTCATTAATAAAGCATATTTAAAGCCAAAAACAAACAAAACAGACATTAATAGGGTATGTGAGCACCCCACCTCTACTGCAAAGCTTTCCTTATGTAACAATGTTTTCCATAAGGTGATCAACCACGCAATAGCATTCTTCCTGTAAAGCAGTTTGCAACTCATTGAGAACACCTGGGAACAGCATGACAGAAGCCATCCTAATTATTTTCAGTCGGATTTAGGTCTGCCAAGTACTCCGGGCCACTGAATACGCCCATTGTCCTCACTTTTTAGATAGTCGCCGTCGGCCGCAGCTGTATAGGGACGCGCGTTAAAATCCTTTAAAATGAAAGCAGGACCAACTCCTCAGCGTATAATCTCACAGTGACAGCGTATAATCTCACTCATCTAGGACTTCAGGCCAATACCGGACAGCCGTCACACAACTTATGAAATGATATACAGGCTAGTACGATATCCCAATGAAATCCGTTGTTGTTGTTACTAATCCCCTTGGTGCAGAAAAACGTATCCAGGTTCTAAAGACCCCGTCGCAGGTGACTGGTCCATGACTAAGGGTAATAGGCAGCTTCACTTTAGCGAGGATCCACGAGAAAGACTGGTTCAACCTCAAGACAACTCTCTACGATCCTATTAGACCGGGAAATTTTGTTTAAAGGGGATTCTGAAACATCCATGGCATCGCCGGGACTCGAACCCGAAATCTGTGGCACCGCGCACCAGAGCGCTAGACACTTAGCCATTCAGCCCCATGAAATCCGTGCCCATAGCATGACGCTTCCACCTCGGAATATATGATGTCTGGAGATATTCTGTGGCCGATTACATGTGTATTCTTCTTTTCCCTTACAAACTTGTCATCGATTTGCAGAGCAAATTGAAATTCTTTCGTGAACATAACGTTGCCTCAATAAGGCACAGTCCAATTGACATGTTGACGACACCACTTTAGTCGTGTCCTCGTGAAATATGCATGGCAAAAGAACATACATATATATAGAACATGTATTAGCAAAAGAACATTGAGCATGTTGAAAACATATTAGAAAAGAACATAGAACATGTAGAAAATATATTAGAAAGGAACATAGAACATGTATTAACAAAAAGTTGAAATAAAATAAAAAGATTTTTACTAAAAATTTATAGCAACTTTCAATTTTCCACATTGAAAAACGAATATTTTTTTTTCAGAAGTAAATAATTATTCTACTTTAAATATCTTGATAAAATTCATATTATTTTTTTCTTATTTATAAAACTAGACAATACCATTCTCGGTATAGTTTTATAACTATAATACATATAACACATTCTTAAAATTTATTTTATATGTCAGTGTATGAAGATAAATGCTACGCAAATAGTTTACTTTAAATTTTATTGGATACTATATTACATTTGAAGTCTTTTGTGGACTGTTTTCTTGTACTTTTTGTTCCTTAAACAGAAATCACACGTGCGTTATATACATTAAAGCACTGTAATGAGACAGATTTAGTACATAAAAAAGGGTGCTCGGCTTTTCTTGATGCACTGTACCCTCCAAGCAGTTTATTCGAATCTATTCAAGGGAATATATTCAAATTATTTTTAATCCAGGAGGTTTCTTATACAAAGTTCTTCAAATGTACAGAGTCTGCAAAAGTATTTTTATTATTTATACATAGTTATAATAAAATGAAAGTAAAATAGAAAAGAATCTCGATCATCGCTCACTCAAGAAATGTTTGATATTATACAATGATTGAGAGTTTCTATCCTATGACATTCATATAAATGCTGTTGAAGATTGTAATCTAATTCATATTTTGGAAAAGTATCATATCAGAAAATATTATCATATCTATATATGTATACCAAGGAACGTTTGTATGTTTGGTATTCCAATGTAATTATCACACATAGCATTATTTTATTGTTATAAGTTAACATTCTTTAACCTTGCATCTAGCCAAATTAAACGAATAAATTCCAGTTAATAATTTGTTAATTAAACAAAATGCACTTTCTGCAGTTTGAACTAATTTGGTGATAATAGAAAGTATCTGGCACCGTCTGGTAGCTTGATTTATAAGCTGTTTAATTTTAGGTTTATTGTTAAAAAAAATAATTAAATATAGTTAATTGCTTAAAATATTCATTTTTTGATAATTATGAGGTCAGATTTAGGTCAGAAAAGAAAGATTTTACTCTTAAATTGCGAAAAATGTTATTGAAAGTCAGTCTGTTGTCCACACTGTTATAAGAAATAAAGAAAAAATGGACATATTATCATTAAACCTCTTAATGGACCAAAGAATTTGAATGATCGAGTTGCTCCAGAACTGATGAGGTTAGATCTGAGATTGTCTGATCTTCAATTACGGGCGCATGTTGTGGCGAAAACTAATAAGAGAGAGTTTATGCGTAAACAGTTCGAAAATTCTCCAATATAAAAGATTTCATGGAAGAATTCAGTGAAAAACCAAAACACTTACTTATATTCATAGCGAATCAAATAAAAGAAAAACGCTAAGGATTTTGAAAATTGTCCTTTTTATCAATGAGTGCAAGTATAATGTTTTAAAACTGATAGATGTTTCAAAATTTCGTGGCACGGTAGGTAAGAATTAAATAAGATTAATCTACTTTATTATAGATATCATCGTTTAAAGTCAGGCAACCTTCAATTTTTCTCATAAAAATGGGCATTCTACCTTGATTTAAAGAAACCTTGATTAAAATAACACTTTTTAAACATCATGATAATCTAAATATTAATATGAATTGTGAAAATAAAATAAAATATTCATTCTATGTTTTTAATATTAGAAAAGCGTAGCTGTATATTTGGTGTGTTTTTAAATTCTCCTTTTGTGTCATTATTATACTTATGATTAATACTTTGATTAAAAAATTAAATGATTTCAATAGCAAAACGCATAGTAAATAGCATATTTATTTTATTTAAATTGCTTAGTAAATAAAATAAAATAAAATAATATTTGCGATTTCGAGGCTTGAAGGAAATAATTTTCTTGCCGAAATTTCTTACTAGTTCTCCAAAACAATGTGTGTTATGCGTCTCTAGATATATAATTTTCCAATTTACTTTGTTTCATTGGCCAGTAACTAATAAACAAAATAACACATTTTTAATAATAAACAAAATAATCTGATTTTGAATCTTATAATATTTCATTTTGGATTTGCTAAGTTATTTCGGGTTGTATGGTATATTTTGTATAAATCTTTTGTCCCTCTTTTTTCGATCTTTCAATGCAGCTGTTGTTGTTATACCTTCTGATATTTGTATTTGTCTGATGATTTTCAGCTTCGTTGATTAAGCATATGAGCACTTAGGATCTTCAAATAATAATATTTTTTGTTTTCTTTCTTTATGTGAGAGGTCTGAATTTGAGACACTGCAGAGGTTTTGTATTGCGAAACTATGGTGGTTTTGTAATATTTGCGTATAGAAAATATAGGTAGAAGCTTCTGTCGGTCAAGATGGCAGTGTTTCTTGTTCATTTATTCATTATTTCTCAGTTGTCCTTTTGCTTCTGTGTTCTTTATGTATACATGTGATCCAATATATTCATAGGACAATCTGACAATCAATTCATAGGACAATATATTCATAGGACAATCAATTCTCAATCTTATATTCATAGGTGATACAAGTTACAAAATACACATTTTTTTATAGGAATGTAGGGTTGAAAGTTGAGTGCGTGCAACTGTATTTTTATTTACGAGACCACTGCTATTGTTTCTTATCCCACTTGATTGACATCTAGACGAAGCTCACGAACCCGTATGGACTCATGGAGGAAAGAAGGGAAAAGGGACAGCTTTTGTTGTGATGGAGCACCCGAAGGTAGAAGTCTGACTAGGCTCCGTAACACTCTTACAATCATATGAGACAGGGACCGATGACGACTTAAAGTTGATTCTGAACTACTACAAACATACATGGTACCAACGGGGCTCGAACCCTGTATTACCGAGCACCAGAGCGCTAGCCACTCGACCAATCAGGACCCTACGAAACCGCAGTTGACTGAACGGAGGAACTCGTTATTCTTTGTGCCTGGCATCCTGTCTGGTGCCGCCCATCACTGCTTCGATGCTACCGAGCATATGTTACTGTGCGTGATCACCATTTTGAGCATTTATTATAAACATTGAAATAAAGAAGAAAATGGTTATTATGGTTTTCATTATTATTTTTATTATTTTTTTATTTATTTTTATTTATGGTTTTCATTATTATTTTTATTTTACGCGGGCACAAAAGACACAACTGGAGCTATGCAGAACAAAACAAATAGAACAGAACAATATAAAATAGCAAATTGCAACGGGAGAAAAATATCGACTTCTAGCCTCCAAATATCGCTCCCAAAGTTGAAACAGAGAACACAGGACAGCGTTGAACGAAGCACAGTCCGTATGTTCCCAAAAGTTACGAAGATTGCAGCAAGATTCATTTATGTAATTTAAATGACTAGCAAGGTAAACGTGGCCACTTACGAGACGAAACTCCGCAACTGCCTTCATCTTTGGCCAGTCAGAAAGATTTGAAATTCTGTTCCACCAAGACTCTTGTTAATTTCTCTCCAAAATCTCTTTATCTAGGTTGTTCTTGAGGATTAAAATTTAATGAATACGATGATTGATGATTTAATGAATAATCTTACATTGCTTAAAGGGACTTGATAATCAAAATTTGAATGATCGCTGACCCTTTTTTCCCAGCAGGGCAGCATTTTCTTTACCCGTCTATGCAACGTAGATCCACTCCGGGCAACGCCATAGACGGCAAAGGGAAATACATTTTTTTGGCATGCGGTACATACCTCCTATTTTCGAGTCTTATATTCGTTATATGTTGTATTTAAAAGCGTTTTTCTTTTTTTTGTGATACATATTCCCATATAAAAAAAATGTTTTAGTAATCTCTATCCCTTCCTCAAAATTTGTTCCCTGATAATTGGCCACCGTATATAAATATCTGAAATACATCATATAAATTTTCGAATTTCACGCAATTATTCAGAATGCATTAAGATACATTTCTTATAAGTATTAAGAACTATAACGATTAACTGCATATTAAATTTCTAATATTTGAAACTAATAAATATTTATTGCAAATTAAACATTATCGTATAAATGAATGCATATGGCGATAACATAGCGATTAAAATGATAATAAATTATTCATCTCGACATATTTTTTCAAATTCCATGAAAGCAAGGCTATTATACTCTTATCAAAATACGCCTAAATTAATTGTCTTTGGATCGATAAAATAACTCTGTACATTGTTATACGACTAGATAAATAAATTCATATATATATTATATATAAGATATACATTAATTATTATTTCTATACATTTATATATGTATCTATACATATAATGACACAATATGTGTTACATAACTAATCAATTATAAATATCTCAGTGTTTCCAATCGTCAGGATAAATTGGCTCATTTATTCATGCATCATAAACAACACGTTATTACCTTGGGCGTATGAACGTTTTCCAATTATTAGATAAATGAAACATACACATGAGCATTTTTTATTCTTTTTGCGAAATTCTTTTGCAAGTTTCGCCCATGAGCGTGCAGAAGTCGCTGATGAGCGGAGGGTGGCAACAGCTCATTTGCTGGTTGATTAACGAAGAATCGGTGATTAATGGTCCGGACGTCACTTTGGCAGCAATTTGCGTCAAATTAACCACGCCGAATGCCCCCTGCACTTTATAGAAGATCGCCGGTTTGTTTACAAGAAGAAATCAATCCACACAAAGCGTGTATCTAATTATGCTCCTTCGATCCCAGATACTCAGCAGCGGATAGCAGCGCAGAGGATTTCCCATTTGTTGTTTCGGCAGCCTCGCTGAACGTTGTGAAATGACATTAATTTGTTGTTTACGGCTCTTACGCTGCAGGGTTTATTCAGAAATTCCTGTTTTTCTTTGCTCTTTGACACTTTGCTTTCTACAAGACAATTTCATCATTCATTGTTATGGGAACATGATTTATTTTTCTTCCCAATGCAATCTAATTCATTTTTCTGTAAAACATTTAAATCATGTACAAATCTACCAAATATTATTTTATGTTTTATTGCTTTAAATTTTTAAATATAATCCATTACGCAATACATAGGGTGACACAAAATTCTCGCAAAATTCATTAAAATTAAGCTTTAAACTTTGCTACCTCCTACTAACAGCGACCCTACCACAAGAGCGTCCCCTGTGGCATTCAAGAGAAATGATCTGTTGGCCTACAGACTCTCGACCGGAGAGAAAGTATATGCCGCGCATTCCTGGGCTTAGCCTAGTTTTAGTTTTGCGGCCCCAAAGGTGAAGTCCCTCCATGAATTTTCAATTAATCTTTAAATGTGTTAAAAATGTCTTTAAATGTGTTTAAACACAAACAATACTTGTTTGGGTTTAATTATATATGTGAGGTATTTCTGCGTGTGTCAATAAAACTGTGAGTTCTCCAACCTATGCCTCAAGAATCTCAACCCAACCACATCAAGTTACAATCTCTTATTACACACTCTCATCCCCCATTCTCCATTCTCATCCCCCATTTCTCACCCACCGTACCCATTACACACTCTCACCCGGTATGGAAGTACATGTCGCGCATTCATGTGCTTAGCCAATTTTCAGTTTTTCGTCTTAAAAGTACAGCCCTTCTACAAATCTATAATTATCAGCCTTTAAATGTGTTAAATATTGGGCTAGTGTCTCTAATTTAGTCTAATGTGTATAGTGTTTGTTCATGTGTAAATAACGCTGAGATTTCTCAAAACTGTGCTTCAAGTGTCTCAACCCAACAACACCCATTCACAGTCTGGTTGTCCAACCTGAACATTACAGTCTCATATTTCAATCTTCATTATACCGTCAAAGCAACATGTTTGATCTACCTTAGCTGAATTATGATTAGAAATATAATTTTTTGCGAACTATATATTTTTCGAGGTCCATAATTTTTAAAAATTTATGTAAAATTAAATCATTTCATGCTTGAATTTTAGGAAAACTTTTTAAATGCTTGACTTAAATGATAATGCTTTTAAGGAATCAAACTTATGTAGATTTTAATACTGAAATTCATTTCCCTTACTGGCAATGAATTCCCAAAAATCGAAAATAAGATTTACTGTGATTTATATGTATTTATGTCCTATATCATATTTCTTCTCGGAAATATGATATACGGCATAAATAAATAATTACTAATTGTAATTTGCATTTCGCATTTCAAAAATAATATGACATGTTTATGCATGACACATGAAAATATCTACTTAATATTCTATAAGAGAAAATAAGTATTTATTTTCTTACATAAAGGTTAAAATTTTTCCAATCCTTTTCAATAGAAAATATGTAGCAAAGTTTAAAGCTTCAAATAATCTCAATGTATTTAATTATGTGATCAAACATTCAATCTCAAACATTGTAAATTCATAATGCGAAGCTTAAGCAGAATAAAACGACTTTGAACTTAATTTAATTAATCACAAAGTATCCATGTCAATATTTAATTTTATTGTTGGACAATCATATTTCTAATTCAATAATTGAAAACTATATTGAATTAAATTTAATGGTAAATAATGTGGTAATAGTAAATCAATGTAAACGAAGTAACAATTTTTTATAAATTACATTGAATTATAACATTAAATTAAAAGAAATTCAATTATAAGAATAGTCGATTATCTCAGTCATCATTTTAAAAAGAGTTTCTAAAATTCTTAGTTATTTTGTAATGTTTATATTTTTAGTCTACTGCTATTAACTAGCAGTTAATTTTTTTTTCTTTTGTAAATTAATAGTAAAATGCAAATTCATTTAGTCAGTTTACAGACCGATACTTAATAGATATTGTTAGTTATGAGCAGTATTTCTTTTTTCGTTGAAAGCTTTACGTAGTTGCACGAACAGATCATCTACGACAGATGCTCATAAGGATATATCACAACTACAGAGGGATATGAAATGAAACTTGAATCAGTGAAGATAGCATTTAGAGTCCCCATATAAAACAGCTAGACTAAAATCACGAAAAGGTTAATATGTTAAATGGATATAACAAAGTCAGACAAAATTCGTGGCATGAAAAAAGATTGTTTTCTTAAGTGTCATACCCTGAAGAAGCAGATGAACAGTTTGATGCTCACCTTGTCCACAGTTACAGAAGGGTTTGAAGTCAACTTGAATTGGTAGGATAACATTTTGAGTTTCCGTAATATATCCACAATAAAATCAAAAAAGGTAACATGCTAAATGTTATGTGACAAGGTCAGACAAAATTAGTGGTCATGAAATGGAATATATTTCTAAGTTTCAAACATTGCAGAAGCAGATGTTCTGGAGGATTCTCACATGGTTCATAGTCAGGTTTGAATTGGGTGAAGAAGTCATTTAAAATTCCAAAATACAGTCATAATAAAACCAGGAGAAGATAAATATGTTTGAATGCATTTGCTTAAGTCAGACAAATCTTGGACCAGAAAGTAGATTGTCTTTTTAAGTTTCGTACAATGCAGTAGCTGTTTCTTAACATCATCAGAGTGTGGTGAAGTTACACTGTAATCGTCGAAAATAACGTTTAATAATCACATACCCAATTAGTAAATATGTTATGAAAAATTGATAGAGAAATGGCTTTCTTCGATCTTGTGGATAATAAAAAGTTTCCCTAAAGTTTCATTACAATTTCATAAAGATATTATAATGCAAATGGAAAGACAGATAAGTATATTTGTACAAATGAGACACCATTAGATGCACGAAGCATATCAATAAGATTTCTTACCATATAGCATAACCTCATAACTGATGATAACCATCAGTAATGAGTAATGAGGATCAGTGAGTGTCATATATGAGTCATAGTATATATATAACCATATATATATATGAGCTATTTATGAGTCATATATATATATATATATATATATATATACGTTAATGGCATTACCATCGGTTATGGTTAGATACATGAAGCACATCAACATGATTTCTTACCAAGTAGCATAATCGAATAACTGATGGCAATGTCATCAGTGATCCGCTGTTTTAGACTATTCATGTCCTATGTATTTTTTCGATGTCGATCACGGTCTATTTGCCAGCTGCATTAGAAGAAAAAAAAATATTGACAGATAGGAGAACGCATAAAATATAATATATACATAATGTAATCGTATGTGCTGATATGCAAGTTACCCATAAAATTTAGAATTTAATGTAAGAACAAAAAGGATAATAGCAATTTTCTAAAATTAAACAAAAAAAAAACTATAAAATCATATATTAACTTCTTTTGTTGAAAAATCTCATTTTCATGGTGAAACAAAATTGTCTTTCATCAGACGAAATTTTTAAACAATTTTACCTTAATTAATTAATTACATAATTATTTGCTCTTGAAAGAAATTGAATTATAGGTTATGTATAAAAAAGGTCGTTAAAAAAATTAAAAACATTACTTATAAAAAAAACATTAAAGAAATTTAAAATTAACTAATTTAATTTAAATTCCAAAATTATTCATTTTCTATTGGTAATACATTACGCAAACGAACACATCGAAAATATTCGAGCAGAATAGAAGCAGAATTGATTCTTGTCCCACTTTCACCCAAAAAATAATTTGTGTAAAACAGTCTGGAAAACACAATCGCGATTGCCTTCTGCTCTCAGCAATTGTACTCTTTTGTCGCCGAGCTGTCATTATTAATGGCACCGTATTCAAACCCAAGTCGACAGTTCCAATATCGTATTTTGCCAGGAAGAATAACGACATCAAGATATTTTTCTGCTTGTCTTGAGTCTAAAGAATTATTTCCTCCAACAGCGTTGAACAATTCAATTTCTTCAGCTGAAATAAAATAAATGTATCTTTGTTCCCCAAAGACACACAGTGGCAACTGGTAATTTATGAGCACTTTAAATGGACATCAAAATGAAGTAAATCTTTCCCATTCGACAATTTTTATCGAGTTTAAGTTAGAAAGAGTTTTTTTTTATCATTCTTCAGATTTCGAACGAGGAATAATGATTCCAATTTCTACACTATTAAGGATGTAACAATAGTTCCTAACTTTGTGACATTAAGACGAGGAAATGGTTAAAGAAATCGTTTTTTAAACGTTTTTGCTTTCAAATATCAGAGAATTTCACCTTTTTGATACTAAAAAGACAGATTCAGCGTTAATCACTGTGCAATATGCGGAAGATCTGTTCCGCTATTCCATCGCAATTTTAAATGACGACTTCCTGAGTTGAGAACTAGATATTCCCAATTACTGCTCTCATCTTCCATCTCAAAGAGCAGTTATTCCTAGTTATTGATTTACCTCGACCAAGACACATAAGTCTTTCAGAAACATTTATGGGGATTTGAACTGTATAATTAGGGGCAATTGTGGATTTTTATAAATATTTCGTTGAAAACTTGCTAATTCCTTTAGGAATATATTGATTTCATGGATAATTTGCACCCTGCTTTGTTATTATACATATTACAAATATCTTTTTTTTTAATTTGAGCTCCAAGTATTCGTCTAATGATATTTAATTCCATTATTGAAGCCTATAAGCACTTCAGATCTAGAAGAATTTTGTTATTTTTTTTTCATGCTTATGAATGGTGTATATCGGAGTTTTTGTATTGCGAATATTATAATGGTTTCTTTATACAATTCTATTGTGTTTCAATGAAAAACATAATTTACATATAACGAATGATTATGTGGCATTTGTTGTGCAATTTCTCGTATCGCTGCTTTTCTTTTTTCAGTCTTCCTTTGCCTCCTTTTTCTTAATATACTATTTTTTTATTATATATATATATATATAATCATCATCAATAGCACTTCAGCCGCGAGTGGGAAAAGGTTTTCATTTGAAGAGAATTTCATACATTTCTCTAGATGACAAGGGTCCTCCAATTTTTAACCTTTAGTAAACAAAATCTTTTCCAACTGCATTTATCCATCGCAACTTGGGTCGTCCTCTTCCTCTTTGTCCCTTTGGCTTTGACAAAATGAGCCTTCTCACAGGATTTAAATCATTCATTCTAAATACATGAGCAACTCATTAATCTTCATAAATCTTATAATATCAGAGTCTTTATAGCATTTATAAATTTCTGCGTTGTACCGTCTTCTCCAACAATTACTTTCCTTAACAATCACTTTCTTTAATAATAATTTCTTAAAAATCACTTTTTCACAACTACTTTCCTTAAAATCTTTCGCTCAAATATATCCAAATGAGCCTCATCTGATCTTTCCAAAGTCCAAGTTTCAGAGCCATAGATCAAAATAGGTCTAATAAGGGTTTTATATAACAAGAATTTTGTTTTTCTGCTTATGAATTGTGATTTAAACAGATTTCTTAATCTCAAAAAGGCCTTTATTGGCAGACACAATTCTGTTTTTATTTCAGGTGAAATATTATTTTGACAATTAATTTCTGATCCTAAGTTTTTAAAACTAAGTACAGATTCAAAAGTGCAAGTACCTAAGGTAATATTGGGTGTATCGTGACAAATGTGACGTCGAAAGCTAAGTAGAGTAAATGGATTTTTCTTCCTTTTATTTAAGGGAAACTTAATGAATTCGAAGACTTTGTGATTAGTTCCAGGTTGCGAAAAGATGTGGGTGAAAAGTGGAAAGAAATATATTCTTAAGGTGTTTAAGTTACAAGACATCTGGTAGTCAGGGCGAAGAGTTCTTAATGAAACCCTCCATTCAGCAGCGTTTGAAATGCAGGACAGTTAAAAAAAAGCCATGTAAAGGAAGAGATGCATTTCAAATAAGAAAAGAAATTGTTGTTATGCAAAAATGGGGCAGCAATTGATTAATTGTATTCAGTGCAATAGTAATTGAATTCATTAATTGCAGGTCGGAAAATCAAGATCATATTGTGATGAGCATGATATGATTTATATACACGGTGATTGAAAGATCATGATACAAGCGTGGAGATGTGGAACAGCTTACCAAAATATGCATTTTTTTATAGGAATTTAGGGTCAAAAAGTCGCGTTGAGGACCAAATACAAAAAGTGAAAAATGAAAGAAAAAGTTTGTTTATTGACAAAATAATTGCAAAGTGCTTCTTTGATTCAATGTTTAGAACAAATGCTCAAAATGAAAACCACCAACAGTATTACTTTCTTGGTAGATTCGAAAGAAATATTGGCAAACAGCTCCATAGATGGCAGACATTATTCAGCAGCAATGGATAATTGTGCAACGAAGTCCTCAACTGATGTTTAGTAAATGAAAGTACAATTGTATACACAGAGTAAGAATAAAATGTAGTGCGAAACTTGAATCTTGAGAGCACAGGACATGAAAGCCCAAGAGCGCAGGATATCCGCATATTGAGAGCACAGGATGTCCGTAGGAGCATTGTACACAGCCGTAGCGAGAAATTCTGTTGAAAGTGTGTTCTTTCCTCAAAATTTCCATTTCGACGCTACATTATTGTAACAAAATGTATGTTTTAATAACCTGTACCAGATTGCACCATGATTGTTTAATCATCGTAGTGTTAGATTTTAAATTAATCTATAAATGAAGAGCATTATTGGGCTTGAATAGCCGTGTGTCTAGCACTCTGGCGATCGGTGCCATAGATTTCGGATTCGAGTCCCAGCAATGCAATTGATGTTTGTAGTGTTACGAAATCCACTTTAAACTGTAGGTCCTGGTATAATATGACTGGAACGTGGGCTGACAGCGTAGGAATAAGGTATAATATTATCAATAGAAAGTAGATATCAATAAACATTAATATATAAATGTACATATTAAGAAGAGAATGTAGTTTAATATTAACAATCTAATATGAATTTGTCGTAGAGATTGCAATCCTATCCGTAAAAAGAAACCATCTCATATTTTGAAATCGGTCAAAGACGGCAGACGGGCTTGGCTCATCATGGGGCTGTTGGACCTGGTCTAATAGGATCGTAGAGCGTTGTCTTGAGGTTGAGTCGTCAGCCGTCGTGGTTCCTCGCTAACGTGAAGCTTTATATTAGCCATGACCCAGTCGCCTGCGAAAGGGTCTTCTGGACTTGCATAGACTTTAATGCACCAGGGGGTTAGTAACAACAACAACATGTGTATTATGAAATATTGATACTGCATATTCTTTAAAAACGATATCTTAAAACTGTTCTCTTCATATTAGTTTCAAGGAAAGCCTTTTTTCAATTCCTTCTATTAGCTCACACTCGCCCTATATATATCTTGTTCAAATTTTCAATAGTTCATAAAATACTTTTTATACATTTTTTTTTTTAACTTGTAGTGGATGATACTGGATGTTAATACAGTTTTTTCAAATATTAGAGAGTTTTTGCATACCGTACGTTAGTTTCCGTAGGACGTCCGTTAGCTTTTTCTCTCTAGCGCGCATGCTCACAGGAAACTGAGCATGCGCGCTAGGGAGAAAAGGTTAACGGACGTCCTACGGTAACTAACGTACGGTATGCAAAAACTCTCTATTAATTCATTATTTAACTTTAATTAATTAATTTTAGTTTTTTTTAGATTTAAGTTGCATCATACCCATAGATGGCGGCAGATAAACTTAAAAAAATGAATGAAAATTATTTATAAAGGACTTTTTGCAATAGAGTGAAAAAATAGTAGGAATTGACTTTAAATTTTTTTTTTATCTTACTTTTTATTATATTTTTACATAATTATATGCGATGATCTTTTGTACTTATTCTCCATTCATTTTGTAATATTATTTATACAAATGCACGTATATTAAAAAAGTTATTTCTTATTTATTGATGATGGATGTAAGTTTCTTTTCCTCCAAATGAATTGAAAATCTAAAACAAATAAAATAAGAAATTAATTAGGAAAATGTTTTATAACAAGTTTTATTTTTCCTTAACTTTTGACACTTTTTCTGGTTTTTTATTTAAAATTTTTGAATTAGTGTTTTCTAATTGTAGAAAATGAATTCTACCACGACATAATAAGACAAAATGAAAATATTTTCTGGTGAATATATACTAGTTTTTGTCGAAACTTTCAAACTGTTAGAAAAGTCTTTTACAAGTATGTTGTTGGCATTTTTAGTAAAATGATGGACTTTATTTTTAATTTCGAACAAAAGAATTCGAAAATGCATTTTTTTAACGAGACATAAATTCGAAGAAAAAAAAGTTGCCTGTTTGCCTAATGTAATTCTAATTTCACGCGCCGTGGACTAAAAATTTAAATAATTAGATCAACTTTTTAAAAGACATCCGCTTTTTGTTAATATAATATTGATTAACCATCACATGGGCATAACCAAAATCCAATTATGAAGTGCAAAATATTTTTTTAAACGTAAAACTTTGAAAGCGCTTTACTGTAAAATACTGCAAAAACCATTATACATTAATTTCGAATTAATAAATGCTGAAAAAAATATATAATATTCCATGGTTGACTTATTAAGTCAAATATTATAAACATTATGAGAAAAAAAGAAAATGCATAAAATAAAAAGTGTTTTAATGTCACTTTTTCGATATTTATTAAAATACTGAAATATGTTTAAATATTTTTTTAATCGTGAAAAATCTATTTTTTACTAATTATTTATTGACTAAGAATCAATATAATAATAATTCAAAATAATAAGTATTTTAAATACTGTAACTCTTTAAAACTGCATATTTTTCAATGTAAGTATTTGGCAAAGTAATAATAATTAAATTCCCAAAATATTTTTTTTTAATTTTTTATTCAGGAAATAAATGTATTCTAAAAGTAGAAATGTTCGATATTCTAAAGAAGGAATGTTCAAGAATGAAGAACATTCCTTCATTCTGAAATAGATTTTTTTTTTTAATTTCAGTTAAAAATAGAAAATGTTTCAAGATTTTTGAAAAAAAAAAAAAAATTGAAACTGAAATTCAAGTTCAACAACTGTGTATTACTTTATACAGAATTAAAACTTAAATAAGCATTATTTAGCAGTGTTTAACAAAAATATAAATAAATTATGTAATAGCATCTAAAATAACAACTTTATCTGGTAAATTCTAGCAATTTTATTAGTGGGAAGAAACTTATTATTTTCCACTTCAACAAGTAACATATCGGACGGCTTGAGATTAGGCATGAAAAGATTTCTCTTATCATTATTATATCTTATAAAAATAAAATAAAATATTTTTCTGAAATGGGTTTGATATGTTTTCTGAATAATCACTGAAAACACTAGAATTGCATGGACTCTAGTTAAGATAATATGCTGTTTATTAATATATGTACATAAAAAAGTTATGTTCAATAGAATATGGAATATGAGAAAGAGTGTAGTTGTATTGTTCAAGTAAAGTTTGTTGTTGTGTAGATATAAATTCCTTTTTCAATTCCTTCTATTAGTTCACACACTCCCTCTATATATCTTGTTCAAATTTTAAATCGTTCATAAAATAGTTTTTATTCATCCACTCAAGCTCTAGTGCATTTTTTATGAACTTGTAGTGGATGACACTGGATGTTAATAGAGTTTTTTCAAATATTAATTCATTAATTATATTTAATTAATTAAGTTTAGTGTGTTTTTAGATTTAAGTTGCCTATATCTACCAATAGATGGTGCCAGATAAACTTAAAAAAATGAGTGAAAATTATTTATAAAGGACTTTCTGCAAAAGAGTGAAAAAAAGTAGGAATTGACTTTACATTTTTTTTTATATTACTTGTTTCTTTAAAATGATATGCAATGTTTAACTATTGCCTAATTTATAAGAAAGCAGCACAACACACTTTGTGCGTGCTATTCTTAAATTCCACCACAGCGATTACATCTGCAAAGTCCTATTACAAAATTTATCTTGGGCACCCTCTCAGCAACTCTAGGCTGTTTGCTCTATCTCTTTAACTCTCACTCTAATCTTAATCCAACTCTTTGGTCTCAGAGTTTCTCTAAATGTACGAAAACTCATTTCGCCGATAGTCCGCCATAAATCCTGTTTTGAAAGAATGGCTAGTTGAGTTTTTTTATTCCCAGCTTCAATTCATTTTTTGTTCTCCACGGGAGGTCCTCCTGACTGATCCAGCCTTTCTAAGAAAATGTTTTTGTGGTTCCCCTTTCGGTTGCTGTATAATTCCCGTGGGATTGCAGAGTACCGTAGTATGAAACAGAACATTACAAATAATGACAAATGTTATTTACAGATTCATATCTTCTTTAAGCAAAATCTAATGATGCTTCAGTAAGACACGATGAACAATATGTTATATGATGAATTAATGAACAATATGTTATATGAACAATATGATGAACTATAGTTCGCGAAATCTGTGCACCAGACTTATCCTCCACGTCTAGAGCCCATACCGTTCATTTACGACTCATGGTAATTTCATTGGAAAGAATCTCTCTGAAGTACACGTTATTGCCAGCATCTAGATAGCCTGTAGGTAGGAGTACACATCATCAGATATCACTGGGGCTGAGATGCAGCGTATATTGGACAGAAATACAGTGATGTTTGGCAAAGTTTTTGGATACAAAAATAAAAAGAATCTTCTGAAACTGAGTTGAAGAACATACCACTGTTACAAAAGAACAATATTTTATAAAAGGCAAAGTTATATATTAAATACAAAGTCCCCCAAACTAGTTTAATTTCCCGATTCAAAAAAATTGAGAACCGCCGTATTACACAGATTATATTGCTATTAATAATATTTACAAGATTTGTTTGCTGCTTGGTAGTTTTAGTGTCAATATTTTATGAAAGAATAACTTCAATCATGTTTTCTTTACTGTAAAATATCCATTTCTTAAGATGGGGAAAAAAAAAAAAAAAAAAAAAACCCAGCATTTTTAAAGCAATTTTGTTAAAGATTTAAAAATAGTTCTTTCTTAGTGATAATGGTTTGTTTTTATGTTTCCGTAAATATTAAAGCATACCTCATTCATATTTTGTATCCTATGATGATAAGACGAATATCCTTTATTAAATAAGGATAAAGCATGAATTGTTTCAAAGTTGAAATCTGTTAAACAAAATTTGATACTTAATTATATAGGACGTAAAAAATATAGAGAATAAATAATAAATGTTTTGGAAAATTTAAAAATTTAAATGTCTTGGATATGCTTTACCCATTTCACACGCGCACGTCACACGCGCCAGCAAGTGGCAGTGTTTTCTCTTCAGTCTTTTGAGATAATGGAAATATTCCGGGTGGTACTCAGATTAACTGCCTGCTGGAAGCGTGCATTCTACCGTGTACTATGCGTGTGTCCTGTGTTGTTCAACAGTGTAGTCAGCGTTATCGAGCATCGTGGCTGATGGATGGCTCGGCCTTTAACCGCTCATCGCCATAAATCAACTTGAAGTGTTTGTTTGGGTGGGTTAACTCTAAACGGTGGGCTTCGATTTTAAAACTGTTTGGCAAGGAAGGTATCCGTAAGTCACTTGAGTTTATACGGGAATGAAGAAAACTGACGGCTACTGAAATAACTATAAAAAGATCGTATTTTTTTAAGAAGTTGTGTACATAAAAAAAAGGCCCTTTTGAAAGCGCAGTTTACTTTATCAGAGGAAACCATAATAACTTTATTATCTCTACTAAGGTTACTAGGGAATATACAGCAAAATAAATAAATAATAATAACATACAAAAATTATTAATTTTAAAATTTTTATTAAAAATATTTTTAAAAATTTTATTTAAAATAAAATTTGTATACCAAAACCTTGTAGTTTAATTAACATTTATTAATCATATTGAAAATTTACTAATAATTATTGGAAATTTATATAAGTTATTATTTATTAATCAATATTATTAATAATATTTATTAATCAATATTATTAATAATATTTATTAATCGTTATTGAAAATTTTAATGCTAAGAGTATTTAAACACACAAGAAACATATGAAATAAATTATTCTTACTAAATAAAATTTGGTAGTAGTAAAAAAATAAATAAATAAAAATTAAAAATTAAAAAATGTAACCTTTTTTTTTTTTTTTTTTTTTTATTCCTGAATAATTACTCATAAAGAAGAAGAATAATTTTCATAAAAAGAATACATTATTATTTTTTTATGCACATAGAATTAATTTTAATGAAATAAATGCTTTTTCCAATAATTGGTGCTTATGCAATTTGGTAACTCTTAAATATTAATTGTTCTATAAATACAATGTTTCTCTGAAATTTTGCTGTTTAAGACATACTAAAACTGTCTGGCAAGAAAGGTATCCATATGTCACTTTAGTTTATATGGGAATAAAGAAAATTGACGGACATTGAAACAACAATAACAAGTTCATATTTTTTTAACAGTTGTAATAAAAAAATATCCTTTTGAAAGCACAGTTTATTTTCTCAGAAAAAACCACAATGTATTTATTATTCATAGTAACAATGCCATTGAATATACAACAAATGAAATATACAACATAAAAAACATATGAAATAAATTATTCTTACTAAATAAAATTTGATGGTTGCAAAAAAAAGTTAAATATAAAAGTTTACATCGAAAAGAAATATTTTTTTTTCTGTTTTCATGTACATAATAATTTTTTGATGAACTGAATGATTTTTTTCCAATAGTATGTGTTTATGAAATTTGATAACACTTAAAAATGAATTAATTTAATTATTATATAAAGAGAATGTTTTCCAGAAATCTTGGTGTTTAAGATAATACATATAATAATAAGAATAATTTTTATCAATTGAACACAAATAGTTACAATTCTTGCATAGATAAAAGTATACGTAAATCTTATATAAAATTCATTGCAATATTTAAATTATTCAATAATGGTGTTGCTTAATGAGTAAGTTTAATTTTAATTAAACCAACCATATTTAAATGGATTCAGCAAATGTTATAATGTGGTGTTTCAGTTTACAAATAAATAATATTTAGTACTTAGACTGAAAGTGATTCCTATATTATCAGGTAATTCATTAAAATATACAAATATACGAAATAGCCATAAATAATTATAAATTCCCTAAAAAACGGCACATAAGCTGAAATACAAAATGAATCTCAATTTCAATAACTATCTTAGATTCTCCTTTCCAGAAAATAACTTTTCATGTTCGAATTCCTTTGGTGGCTTATTTTTAATGATAAAAGGTACATACACATGAAACAAATAAAGCGTATCACTTTGATTTGAATAAAAAAGTATAATTTAAGACCTATAAAATATGTAAGAGTTTATATCAATGGAATCCTATAAATATTTATTCTACTTATAACACTATAAATATCTCAAACAAACGAGAACAACTGATTATATACCTTAGGTTGATGAAAATGTAAGCTATTTTTATCAATTTTAATTTCTTTCCCGTTCTTATGCAAACAATAAATGAAAAACTTAAAAAAAATCATCAGCAAGTTATACGTTCATATTTTGAATATACTTTGCTCATTATTTCATCATTAATTAATTTATTCGTACTTGTCTGTTTACAACTACAATTTTGATGAAAAGAGACTTGTAAACAGCGTTTCGTTTTTGTTCAGTGGCTGTTATTGACAAATTTGATAGATCAAGTTTCGTCTGCATTATACACCAAATTTCCACAATATTCATTAACTGAATGGTCTGAGCCGAGCTTTTTATACTTTGTTATAAAATCCGTAAACAACAGTTGGATCCCAGACATGTTTTCGTAATTTCTGATAATTCAAATGTTCTGATAGTTTAAAAAAATAATTATGTTGTTGCCATTTCAAAAATCCTTAGTAATTCCTTTGCATATTATTCTGAGATCTGGTCTGAAGTTTATTGGAGCCAAAGAATTCTTGGAAAAGCGTTTTTGGTTTTTGATTATCACAAGGGGAAATCCATTTGCTATCTTGCAATAAAGCCCTTTACCTAAATATATCTTGGGCAATTCAGTAGTTGGCAACCTCCTGCAACGTCAATGTAAGGTCCTTCAGCTGCTACGTAAGGCTCTTCAGTTTCTCTGTAAGCTCTTCAGTTTCTCTGTATGTTTTATTTCTATTTACTTCATCGATGACAGAGTCTTTCAAGTCATCTATATTGTTGGAGGCTTATATTTCACATATGTACGATAACCTATTACACTCCTGCATAAAACAAATTATTTTTATAATAACCTGACAGTCTTAGCTGTTAGACAATTGCAAATATTCCATAAAAAGTAAAAAACTGGTATAGGCATAATTTCAGTATTATTCTTTTAAATAAATCATTGAATAATTGTATCAAATAAAATAAATATTTTTTTCTTGTCTTACAGAAATCATAGAAATAAATGTGCACCAGAAAATTTGAAATACCAAGTTTACTCAAGCGTATTTTTTAAGTGACGAAATCATCACCAAATATAGCATTAAAAAGAAGCCGTTACACTTACTGAAATAAACAATTGGAAATATTATTGTTTATTTTTTTAAGAAAAAAATAATTTTTCTATATAAATGTCAATAAATATGACACTATGAAAGTTCATAAGGGACACTACCTTCAATAAGAAAAAGAAACCGCATATAATTCAATAATTGTTCAAAAATATTTCTGTATTACTCACTTCATATGTTGGATTTCTTTATACATAAAGAAATATGCTTAAATTTTAAAATTTCCATCCACAAGTCAAGAAATATTTTTAAAACATTTGAAAAAAAATGCGGTTATAATGCCTTCTACTTTGGTATTCTTCAATTTCCTCCTCCAAATTTCTTTTGACATAATAGTGGTTTTCGTTTATTCTTATGGAACAATTAAAATATTTTTTTTAAATTAAAATTCTATACAATTTGAAACGTGTTTTTTATTATTAATAATGCTTATTAACTCTTGAAATTTGCATTTTCTTAATAAATATTCACTAAAGAGTTCTTCTAATTTATAACAGGCACAAAATTATATCATTTAGGTGAATAATTGTTTCTGTAAAATGATGTATTAAAATTTTTAAATAAATTTTGTAACAGGAAAATAATAAACGGTTTCCGATAAGTTTAGCTTGAAATTAGTTTTCTCAAAAGTATATTAAAAGCTAGGATTAAAATAAACCGAATAATATGTATCTCAAAGTTTTAAAAAATCGATTAATCTTTATCGAGATTAAAAAAAATACCACCTTAATAACATCTGGTGTTTGAAACTGTCGGCAAATTCTTTTTTTTGAGCTGCAGCGTTTATTTCTCTTTAATGAAATTCCTGATCTCGCATGGAGATAAAAACCGATTAAACGAGAAAAGGTAAAGTGGAAAAAGTTTTTCTATCGCAACAGTATCTTATTTCAAACAATTTATATTCGGAGACTTTATCGGTGTAGTCTGAAAAAAATATTGAAGAAAATGCGGATCTTCATTTTCTGGTTAAGGAACATTTTTAAATAAATATTCTTGTGTGGCTTCAGGAAATGAAGTCACATAAGGATATTTATTTAAAAATGTTCAAGAAATAAATTTTTTTTCAGTGATGTTTATTAATAAGATAACCGATTAATTTTAATTATCTTTTTGATAATGATTAAAATGATTAATTTTGTTTGAAAATTATTAATTTATGTACAGCAGATTCATTGCTAAGGAAAATGCATTCTTACATTTTCAAATGCATTTCAGCATAATTTTCACCACAATTTTGAAAGGAACTTCTTCAGAGACAACGTCTACACGTTAACATCCCCCTTTCCTTCTCCTCTTATCAAACAATTTGGTTTGGTTTGTCGCTTGTTTAAAGTGATCTAAGTCGGTTGCGAACCACTCACAAACATCATGATTCGAACCTAAAATCTGCGGTACAAAGGCCAGAGTGCTAGCCAATTGGCCATTAGGCCGCCATCACTTAAAATGGAAGTATTTTCTGGTATATGGAATTATTGTGCCCGTCAGCGGTGTAGGCATACACCTGATGGCTGAGTGGCTAGTGATCTGGAACTCGGTACCACAGGTTTCGAGTATCATGGATGTTTGTAGTGGTTCGGAATCCTCTTTAAGCCATATTTCCAAGGTCTCACACGGCCGTAGAACGTCACAGATCTCAATCAAAACTTCTTTTCACCCACATCATTCCCAAACAGTAAAAGGACAACTCAGCTCTAGTCACAGTGATGTAGTGTGGTGTAGACATGGAAATTTTTAGTTCGTATCTCAGCGAAGAACCTCTAACACGCTATGTAGCAGACCAGTCTGGTCCGTTATTTTATGATTAAAATGCTACAACAAAAGTTTTTTAGAAAGTAGAAAATAAATGGAATTTCCAAAATTTTATGTTTTACAAAATAATACACTTTGTACATGTTAAGGTAATTTTATTTGCAAGCCACAAAAATATACTCGGAAATATAAATAGCCTTTGGTGCATTACCGCTGTTTTCCACTTTTCAAGTTTATAAAAGAAAAAAAACGCAATCTGAAAAGTTAATGAAAACTTTCTTTGAACAGAAAAATTGACAAGAAAAGGAGTAACTATATATATTTTTTATATCTGGGCTAAGGTAATATCGTTGGAATACCACAGGGTGCACCAGGCAATCTTCTAATATGCTTCCTTTGAGAATCACTGACATATGTGGCCGAAAACAAGATTTGCATCTCAAGCAAGTATATACAACCGAAATTTCGAAGTATACTATAACAGATAAATATAAATATACACTGAAGGGACAAAAGTCATGGGATAGCAATATGCAAATTTTCAGATGGCAGTAGCATCGCGTAGAATAGGTATAAATGCGCAGTGTTTTCGCAGAGCTTTCATTTCTGTTCAAGTTATTCATCTGAAGAGGTTTTGACGTGGTGATGACCGCACGACGGGAATTAACAGACTTTGAACGCGGAATGTTAGTTGGAGCTAGACGCGCGGGTCATGCCATTTCGGAAATCGTTAGGGAATTCAACATTCCCAGATCCACTGTGTCAAGAGTGTGCCGAGAGTATGAAATTTCAGGCATAACATCCCACCATGGACAGCGCAGTGGTCGACCGCCTGCACTTAACGACCGAGACCGGCGACGTCTGCAAAGAGTCCTAAATTCTAACAGACAAGCAACACTGCGTCAAATAACCGCAGAAATCAATGTGGGACGTACAAGGACTTGTCTGTTAGAACTGTGCGGAGAAATTTGGCTTTCTTGGGCTATTCCAGCAGAAGACCGACTCGAGTGCCTTTACTGACAGAACGACATCGCTTGCAGCGACTCTCGTGGGCACGTGAGCATATCGGTTGGTCCCTAGATGAATGGAAAACCGTGGCCTGGTCCGATGAGTCATGATTTCAGTTGGTAAGAGCTGATGATAGGGTTCGAGTGTGGCGCAGACCCCACGAAGCCATGGACCCAAACTGTCAGCATGGCACTGTTCAAGCTGGTGGTGGCTCCGTAATGGTGTGGGCTGTTTTTTTCATGGCATGGACTTGGTCCTCTGGTGCGACTGGACCGAACATTGACTGGAAATGCTTATGTTCAGCTACTTGGAGATCACTTGCAGCCATTCATGGACTTCATGTACCCAAACAACGATGGGATTTTTATGGATGACAATGCGCCATGTCACCGGGCCACAACAGTTCGCGATTGGTTTGAAGAACATTCTGGACAATTCCAACGAATGATCTGGCCACCTAGATTGCCCTACATGAATCTCATCGAGCATTTATGGGACATCATCGAGAGGTCTGTTCGTGCCCAAAATCCTGCACCATCAACGCTTTCACAATTATGGACGTCTTTCGAGACAGCATGGATCAATATTCCTGCAGAAAACTTCCAACGACTTGTTGAGTCCATGCCACGTCGAGTTGCTGCACTTCGCCGGGCGAAAGGAGGGCCGACACGATATTAAGAGGTATCCCATGACTTTTGTCACTTCAGTGTATGATGCCATTTATTTTGAAAATTACGATAAGGAAACATTGGGGGAATTGAAATGGTTTAGTCAATCTTATACAGCAAGAAATTTGCGTGTGAGATGTTCTGTAATTCATAAATTTTCATACATGTGTGCTTCTAGAAGGGAAAAACAATTACGACATAGAGCTATAAATGGTGCCTATTTTCAGTTAAATAAATGTAGGGATATAAACTTTACAATTACCCACCCCAGATCTACTATTCAGCGCCTGTTGGGCTGTTGGTACCCAGATCAATTGCAGGCAGAATATTTCATGAATAAGATATGTATTCACGACTTCCAGCTTCACGTGAGCCCCCTCACACTAAAACACAAATGTTAATTTAGGATGCAAATACAATAATTGAAGTCAGTGGAGGTTCATGCCCTTTTACTGAAGAATCTATATTTTGTTTACAAAAAAGGAATTCAGATGATCGTTGGCTCCACAGAATCCGAAAATACGTTATTCTCAGATTAATATCGGAAAGAGAGATTGGTTGGATCCAGTATAAAGTATTCTTTATATGTCGCAATGACCTGTATATTGCCCCCATCCCTAGTCTAATTAGCAGGTGTTTCTTTATCATAGAAGACGATAATGCTAGACCCCACAGAGCTGTTTATACATCAGCATATTTTACTCCCATGGAGAATGATTATGAGGCTCAAAAGTGACGTATTGATGCTCTTAAACATGATGCCTGCAACCTTTCGAACTGTCTTGACCCATGTGGCTTGCTCCCAACTGATTTAATCATTGAACAATGTTAAAATAGAGTCCGTTTCCTATTTCAAAGGAATAGAAAATTGCGCAAACATCTCCGGCCTTTTTCGTACTAGAGTTGGCGCAGTACCGCCGCTTGGCTTTCTTTTCCCTGCTCGCATCTATTTAGAAAACATAAACATGTTAGTAACGGATTCTGAAAATTACAGGAAATATTTCTTCTCAAGTCATATACTTATCTATCTGTGGATTTACTAAAGATAAATAAAGGTAAGTATTGCTATTTTATTTATAACTCTGATATTTTTGTCTGAAATATAATAAATCATTACAGAAAGATCATATAAATAAATATTTTTTTAAATCATATTGTGGGAAAATTATTAATAGATTATAAATGTGAAATATGTAGAAAAATTAAAATTCTATTTGTTTGAAGCTAAGAAAATGAACCATTTATTTTGAAAATCATTGTATGATGGTAAATCTAATGTTCCCATCGCGCCAACAGCATAGAGTAGTAATGGCCAACCTTAAAGATTGTTGGCGAAATTCACTAAGATTAAATAGCAAAACCCTGAAATAAAAGTCTAAAACTCAATCTAAATGAGTGAAGTATATTACAATCCAATATAAACTAATTTTTTCTCTGTAAGCCAAGTTCACGAAGTGACAAACCAGTACGCCACACCTGACAGTCGACAGTGCCGATTGTAAAACTCACGGGAAATGTATGATTACGCGACGATTATGTTTGCTCCAAATTGCAATCTCGATCTGCTCTTTATTATAATACTTCACTGTAGATTTAATAAATACCATCTTTTTGAGCAAGGAGCATTGCTGTCGTACTTGTAGAGAGAATCATATTGGGTAATATAACTAATGATAGATTGAAATCAAATACTTGGTATGTTTCTATTTTGTGTAATTTCAAGGTAGAAAATAAGTATATTGCTGTGGCCTGTTTTTTGTCTTTAATTTGTAAATCATTATTTCATTAATGTTGCAAAATTCATTAATTTACAAAAATTAGCATTTTATAATGATAATTTTTCACCTTTTTCTTAATTTTACAAAGTCAATGAATATTACTTTTTATCTTATAAAGAAATAGATTGGAAAACTTCAATTAACTGAAAATGCATTTTCTGCTAATTAATAAAATTAGTTTACTTATTTATTGATTTAAATACAAATCATTTAATTAATTTATGCACATATTTAATAAGTCTTTTAATTTCCTTTTGCGAAATTCAGAACAAGTTTATTATGCGTTAATAATTTATTAGTATAATATTTGAAGAGCATTTTAGAATGATATCTACGCAAACATTAACATTTTAATTTATTTTAGCGATTTTACACTAATTTGTAAACAATTTGAATTTAAAATGATTTAATAAGTTTGTCAGTAAAAAAGTCTTCCTTAAAATATATTTTGTTATTGCAAATAATCTGCACAAGAATATTCGTTTATCATTTTATATGGACTAAGTAATTATTAGATTCTATTTAAAATTAAACATAATTTCATTATGCATTTTTATTAAAAAAATTGTAGAATGGACAAAAATTTCCATTAAAACTAATTTAGTCTGATTTTAACTCTTACATTTCAATTGACTCTAATACAAAATAGTGCCTTAATGCAAAAATTTACCTCCTAACACCACCAATTTGAATAAATATTACATAAAAAAACGAGATTTATGCATGTATACATGTTTTTTAATGTTTTATTTTGGCATATTAAAAAAAAACGTAGTTCCTTAACTGCATTTTATACATTGACCTATATTGCAATTAAATGGCTTATATGGCATTTAGAATATATATTATTTTATATTGCTTACAACAAATTGCAACAAACCCTACAAAAAATGTCAGTTCTTTCATGTTTGTTATACAATACTAAAAATATTAAAATGCCAGTAGAGATCGCGTCGTATTATACATATATATATATATATATATATATATATATATATATATATATATATATATATAGGGCAATAGGATTAGAGAATAACTTGTACATCACAAAAATCGTTAGAATTTTTTGATAAAATTTTATATAAAATTAATTGCATATGCATTCTGCGTGCATAATAAGAATTAATTTGGTAATTTTTGTCATTTATCATCGCGTGATTATGATTTTAATTGATTTTTCTGTTTTTAATTACTTAATTTGTAAAATTTAGTCTAGTTTAATTTAATATAAATGTTAAATTCGTCGCCTGTAAATTACATTTCAATAGTCTCTATGCATTTCAGATGGAATGTTCCAAAATCAAATATTAGCTGAAGATCTGTGATATGCATTGCGATCTTGTTTGACCTCCTCGGGCTTTGATGTAAGTTATAGTAAATGGGAACCTCTTTGATGTTTTCATGCGAGTGAATTGCTGTACAATGTGGTAGTCACTAAGATCTACATGGCCATCCCTTACATGAATATACTTAGAAAGGGTTAATGAAGGAATTGCTTGATTTGATAATTTATTAAACTTAGAAATGTTGATAGTTTGTTTGATTTATGTATGTAGTGTAATTCCTATTCTGGTAGGCAATTGCTATTTATTATTGTTCATTATTTGCACTTCATATGCATGTATTGACGATTGTGTTATCTAGTGCTGCTGTTTGTCTCAATATTTCTATATACTCAAATTACTAACTTACTTTTAATTTATAGGTCATTTATTTTTTTTAAATAATTTTTACGCATTAATGCTTTAAATTCGTATATTGATTTTATAAGTTCTAGAATCAAAATTTAAAATAAAAAAATGCAAAGTTTTTTAAATTTGTTAAATAGGAGCAACATTAAAACTGTTAAAATACCATTGCAAATTGCCTCAAAGGATTTTATCCCTCAAATTACCAATATACAATCTCAAGCTAGTAATTCAATCCGGAAATTGAAGTGGTTTTTTCCCTTATCCCACTTGTTGGGGGATAGCAACATTTTAGACCAAGTCCATGAACCCTGTGTGGTCACATGGAAGGAAGGAAATGTCTGTTGCGATGGAACACCCGTAGGTAGAAGTCAGACTTGGCTTCGAGAGTCGCTGAAGTAGGATGGCGGAAGTATCCGGAAAACTCCCACAGAGTAGTACGATTGATGCTCACTAGCGGCGCACGCTACCACGGATCCACGAGTTTGGCAACACTAAAAAGTAAATGTTATGATTATATTTCTACTTTAATCATTTGGCATAGCTTTAAATAGAACTATATGGACAGAAACAAAACAAAAAATACCAACTATGAAATTACTATACTAAAATCATGCCAATAAAATATTCAAAGCATTATAATTAATTCATTCAATTTTTTTACAATCCAAAACAACAGGGTTTTTTTTCTAATGTGAATTACAACGTTTTATATTCTATGTTATTTGCAATATATGGCACTAACCGTTTTATATTACCTAAATATAAATGAAAACGCTATTGCTCTATCTTTCAGCATAGAAGATATCAAATGCCATTCTGTTTATTATCGTAGCTTTGATACTGTGGTCGTTTTCATCGTCTATTTGAACAATGACCCCGTCATTTTTTTTCACTCGAAGAGAATGACTTTCAGCAATTACCAATATTCGTTAATTAAGGATATTCCGTATGGAACATCCATTGAAAAGAAGAGGGGGAGCTTTTTTTTTTCTTTCGTTCCCTGTAGCTTCTGCCGTCCACATGATTTCCCTGAGGGCTGGAAATCTCGTTATCCTGAACAGAACGTTTCCGTTCAAGCGAACGGATCTTGAAGTGTTCGAATCAAAATTGATGGTGCAAAAGACGCCATTTAATCGAATAAAAAAAGGAAGCCAAGAGGGTCATCGTCAGATTGTTCTAGAAAACTGATCCTTATGAGACAATGCGCTAGTTAGGATGAAACCACCACAATGCCAAAACTTCAGGAATTACTTAATGAATGATAAATGTCTTGACTGAAATCGAGATTGAAAATCTAAATATTTTTTTTAAATAAATGCTTAGAATAGGAATTATATATCATTATAAACTTTGCGTTTATACATTTATTTTAATGTTATTTTTACATTATTATTAACATTTTATAGGACAGATTTTATTTCTTTGAAGTATCAGTACGACTATATAGGGTTTGTTTAAATATATAGTACGATTCAATGATCACCGGACAAATTTTAACAATTGGTAGAGGTTTGAAAATTTAATTAAAATAAAACGTATTGAAATGTAATTTTAAATTTAATTAAAATTAAAATTGCAGTTTGGTGGTTACTAAAACATATTTTTTCTTCTAACGCAGCTAGCAAATGATTAAACAGCTATCGTTTATGCCATAAGCAAGGAGTGCACCGCCCAAGGGGTGCATGCAGCTTTAAGATAAGACACGGACGCGGAGTAACACTACCCCCGCAACGCTCTACAATCCTATTAGACCTGGATTTTTGGTTTAAAGGGAATTCCGAACCCCTACAAATATCCACAGCATCGCCGAGACTCGAACCCGAAACTTGTGGTACCGAGCGCCACAGATGTTGCCCTGAAATGCTTAAAAGGCACTGATGGTGAGACGCTTTCCTTGATTGAACGGACAGATGTTGATGGCAATATCCCAACTCTATATCTAAGAGTATGTAGCCCGCTATGCTGTTAAAAAAAGAGTGGGTGATAAAAAAATACATGAAAATAATTTACAAAATAATATATGAATAATGCATAACAATACAGTCTAAATAAAATAATCATTGTAAATAATAACAAGTAGATACACAGTAAGAATATTGCTATATGCGGTTTTGAAAAATAGTACTTAAAAATGACTCCTATGTAATTCAACGAAGCTATATGAGGCTTTCTTTCCTTTTTGTCACATCACTTAGGGCTCAGCAGACGTCTACAAGTTAGATGGTGGATTATCGGCTTTCCTCACATACTATAAGAGTACAATTCTATTCGTGGTATCAATACTACACTCATGTCCATAAATTAAAGGATAATTCAGAATCACACAGAAATTGAACTCTAAAATAAAAATTTCACCTGTAGAATTATCACACACATCTTGAAGAAGAATATGCAAATTACAGGAAACCACCAGATGGCGCTGATAGTACGTCACAATGACGAGAGTGAAAGAGAGGGGTATATAAGGAATGGTGGCAAAGAAGTAAAATTTTTCACAAGCGCTTTAAAAGCCTTTCAGTGCAATAACCGCATAGTTATGGCGCAAAGGAAGCATTTGGATGATTCTTTACGTGGTAGAATTATCGGACGACTGGAATGTGGACGTACCCAGATGGAAGTATCCGAGGAACTTGGAATCGCCCAGAGTGTCATCTCCAGGCTTTGGCAACGATTCCAAGATGATGGTGTTACAGCACAGGTCGCCCCCGAGTTACAACGCCGAATGAGGACCGGTATTTAGCAGTTACATTGTAAAGGAATGCCTTCAATTGGAGGATATCACCGGTATGGATTGGCCAGCATACTCACCGGACTTGAATCCAATAGAGCATGTGTGGTATATGCTTGGCCGACGAATTGCAGCCCGTCAACTTGACAACCGGAACTTCGGAGGGCATTGCTTGATGAGTGGTGTATTATTCCCCAAGATCAGATTGATAATTTGATACTCAGCATGCCTAGGCGTAGTAAGGCCTGTATTGCATCGTCCGGCAGACATACGCCATATTAACCATCATACTAACCATGTTATACTGTTTTTTGTAAATAGGTTCTTTTTTGAAATTTGCTCCAGGGAGTAAAAATCGCATTTTTTATTAATTATGTCAAACATATCGCATCTTTTTTGCTCTTTACCTTTTGTATAATAAATAGACTTTACAAATAAGTCAAATTTGTTTTGCTTCTGTCTTTTTCTTTGCATGAACTTCATTATCCTTAATTTATGGACATGAGTATATTACCAGTATTGATACTACGAATTGACCACCGACTGCTGTTGAGGGGTTGACAGCGTCTTCCGGAGCAACTTTCAGGGACTTAATGCCCGCGTTTGTGATTCGTATAGGAGAAGCATCGGAATTGGCAGATTATATATTCCTCGCGTGACTTTTACTTTGCAGTTTAGTAGATAGCTTGGCCATTTTTGGCAATAATCCTGACTGTTGGCTATGCTGCTGGCGCGCAAGGGAGGATACTGCCTGCCCTCATACAAAGATTTTCAAAAGAAAGGGTTAATTTTTTTAGCTGTAAAGAAATATCAATTCAATTTATCTAAATATCTGTCATTTCCTTACCATAAGTCAATTGTATAATGTTTTTCCTCAAACACGATTACAAAATAAATTATTCATTTATATGTTATTTTTTTGTATTTCTTTTTTACATTTCCTGCAAATTAATCTGAGTTATCAACAAAATAATATTTCTTGTATTTATTTATTTTTATTAAGTACTTAATAAAATAAATGTATGAATTGCGAAGAGGTATTTCTTTGAATTTCAAAAGGGGTTCGTATCGTATTTACTTTTTTTCAATAAATTCGACAGAGAAATTGAGCCATGCGGCGATACAACGCCAAATTTGGTATGAAAATATCACTCTATATCATTACTAAATGGGAAAAAAAATGCTATGAGAAAACTACCACCACGTTGCCTAACTCTCGATGCAAAAGGTTTTACACACCTTCTCACAAACGCAAAAGATGAAGATATTAATTACATTATTAAATATTCCTAATTGAGGTTTAAACCTTATCCTATTCAAACACATTTATGTTACATGCATATATATATATATATATATATATATATCATCCCAAATCAACAAAAATTCAAAGAAGAACTAAAAAGCAGTGAACTATAAGGGCAACCATTTTGTACCACGAAATCAATTACCAGTATTTGTTAGAAGAAAATCGTAAAACAAAACACCGCAACGTTTTCCATATAAAAATATTCGCTTGGAATCTTAAATATATTGAATTAAAGAAAATTCTTTTGGCAGTGTAGCCTGTTTTATAAAGCAAATATCGAGATTATCACATTATAAATATATATACATATATATATTTCTGTTGTCCTGATCGTATGATTATTTTTTTAATTAGTATTTCGTTTTATCTTTTACTTTACCCAGCTATTGCGACGTTTCCTCCAAATATGGAAATTTTTTAAAACTATAATTTAATAAGGTTGTCCCGAGAAAAATATTTCCCTTTTTAAATTTTTGATTCCGCAGCGTTGTTTCGTGATTTAACCCGTGAAAAAAAAAAAAAGAAAGAAGATGAAAACGTTATTTTTCAGAATGATAATGGAGTTACTTACTTTCCCCATCACTTCAATTGCCGTCTTCAAGAAAAACTTGTGCATCTGCGAATCTTTATTTTGTTTTCTTAGAGACATCTCCGCATAATTGCGAAATCACATCACAATCTTCACGAGCACTTCTTCTTTTGCAGAAGTTTTTCACTCCACAAATTGTAAATGGAATTGTTATGCAGAGAAATTTCCCTCTTTCAAATGTGGTAATGGAGTTTTGCACGATAATTAAGTTTTTCGAGTGACATTTTTCCTGTCAGGAAGACTTTTTTTTATCTTTTACATGTTAAAATTCGAAGATTTTGCTTTAATTTATACACATACGCATCGAATTTTGTTAAAAAATTTTTTTTTTAATTTCTTATTATAGGTTTTGTATACGGAAAATATTACTGTTCGTTTTCTGGTAAAATGATTATGTCGGTGTGAAAAAGTAATTATTTATCTGCATCAATATTAAAAAATATGTGGGTTTTGTTGCAATAACATCTACAGTATTTTCATAAAAGCCTCAATGACAATGTGCTCAACTAGAGTATATAATGGCTGATACCCTAATTCGATGATGACAGCCTCCTTTTTGTCATAAACAATTTATATGCCAATTCATGTAAATTTAGGTATGCTGTAATATTGTGTAATTAGTGTATGGCATATACATTTGTGAAGAATTAAATTCTAATACCATAATGAAATTATCTCTCTCTCTCTTTATATATATATATATATATATATATATATATACTGAAACGGAAACCAAATCTGCTTACTTAAAACGAACTAAGAATGAGTTGCCGATTAGGATGAAAATCAGGAAATGCGATTTAATGATGTATATGTGTATGCATCAATTTGAAAAGAGGAACGATAAACAATTGCCAATTTAGATTCGACAATAGTACAGAGTGAAATTATGGATAGTCGGGTTAGTTTTAGTAAGACAAAATTAGTTTAAAATGCTTTCTGATAAAACATAAATGAAATTTTTATCCTTATGTCTAAAGTAAATAAAAATGTGTCACGCCGTTCTACTTTCTTCTACTTCACTGGAATAAACAACATCATTTCGTGCCTAAAACATGAGCTTTTTATTGGTGTTAAATTTTAACTTTCTTCTACTTCATAAAGGACATTCATTCGTACCCAAAACTTGAGTCTATTGATGCTATTAAACGGCAATTTTCTTAAACTTCCAATGATAAATGCTTTCTTGATAAATGCCTGATGCTATAATAGTACCACATAGGGAAATCATTTAATTGTTAAAGGAACAATACTTGTAGTTTCCGAAATGCCTTCAAACAACTGCAATAATATCCTGTGTTGCTCTTTGCGGAATCTTGGTATATTCTTATATTTTATCTTGTCACCATTCATTTATCTATTTTTTCAAGACCCATCGCGTGGGTTTGATTTTCCTTCCAAATTGCAAATTGTTTTTTTTTTCTTTTTAACTTTTAACGAAGCTACTAAAAGCCCTGACCCCTTCTTCAGCTACACGGAGCCAAGTAAGAAATAACAGTCATAACATAGCCAATCATCTTGCAGAAAGTACGTAAGAAATGTTATAAAACAATAAAATCAAAAATTAAATAATAATATTAATTTCAAATAATATATATATAAATATATGTGTGTGTGTGTGTGTATAGCAGTTGACCAGAAATTATTCATTTTACAATCCCGCAAATACAGAAAATTCCACAAGAAAAAAAAGTGAAGATTGTTTAGTTTATAGGCAATCTCTTGATTCAAATTTCTCATCAATAAATCCAATATACAAAGATCTTCAAGCTACTTTGAACCTTAATTTTGTCTTATGGTCCCTTGTTTTATAAAAAAAAATAATTTACTGGGAGGTTAATTAAAGTAGAATCTGCATTCTATCGTAAAAGAGTTGCCCCTATACCATTTCTATCTATCGAAATAGCCAATTTAAATAGTACAAAGGTCGCCTTAATCGACAAGCAAGAATGCGTTTAACCAGAATATATATATATTTTTTAATCTGAAGAAAATTAAACAAGATTCTGCAGTAGTCTTTGATGTCCATTATCGCAGCGGCTTAAGAAGTGTTAAATTAAAGCCCGAACTCTCTTTTGATTTTTCTCCTCAATTCATTTAAGTGTCTCGAAAATCTGTTAAAAGAATCCTAATTGTCTTCGATGGAGGCTGATTACCTCAATTACCAGGGAGATTTTTCTAGCAGATATGAGCTCAGAAAAATGATATTTAATTAAGGCATCAAATTTTTTGATGTTTCTTCTGTTCGTTAAACCTAAAATACGATAATGGCAAATCAGAAAAAATAATGTTAACTCAAAGATTTAAGGCTAAGGGTAAAGAAAAAATAAACACAAAACAAAAGTAATATTCAATATATATATAACCAATAAACTTTAAGGAAAAAATTGCTCGTGAATTAAAAATAAATTATAATGAAAAAGTTAAACATAAATAAGCATGAAAGAAAAAAAAATGAAAAATAGAAACAGATCACTTACTTATTCATAACAAAGTAAATAATCTGCTATGACGAAATACAATTTACCCATAAAATTTAGAATTTAATGCAAGAACCAAACAGCATAACAACATTCTAAAAAAATAAAAAATATATATAAATAAAATTCCAAACGAATTTACTTTTTTTAAATTTCCTTTTTACTTTGAAATCGGATTGTCTTTGATTTCACCAGATTACTTATTAAAACAATTTTCGCATTATTTAACTATATAATTATTAGCACATTAAGAAAATTTTAATAAATATCATGTAAAGAAAAGCTCGTGAAAAAAATTTAAATAAACCAATAAGAATTGCACATAAAAGCAGTTTAAAAAGTCAATAAGAAATGTTGAAAGATATTAAGGATACGAACGTACCTGTTGCAGAGTACCTATGGGGTAAATATACCCCTGAAACCTCGTCATTCTCACTAACAAAGAAAGTTACATTCATGAATTTAACATCAATTTACAAGATTTCAAAAGTAAAATAAATGTGTGGAATATAAAAATAATCATTAATGCATCTAAAATAAAATAAATAAAATAGATGATTAATCTAAATGAATTGAGACAGGTACAATTTGAAGCCCCAAACTTGTGCCCTTAGCAAAAAGCGAAGATCTTTGCTGAAGAAACTAGTCATTATATCCATCAGTTGGAATAGCATGGAATTCATTTTTCTCTTTCCTTCTCTTACAGCTGTTCAATTTAGAAGGAGATAACTTGGACTAAAGCAGTGGAAACCTAGTGAGTTTTCTCATGGTTTCTGAGTTCTAAAGATAAAATAAATGACGCAGAACATTGTGAAAATGTCAGTTCTTGTGCAGTATTGACAAAAATAGGGGTTCCCTCAAAATCCAGGACACGAAGAAATGATAAAGGAAATTCCCAAAAAAATACCCATAATTTTATAGGTAATAATCATAAAGATGTTACAACACAAAATTTTCAATGAAGATTCTTTTTATTTAAAATAATTAAAATTGTTAAACCTTTTTCATGTATCTAATGTCAATGGCATTTCAGCAATTCCAAGAAAATAACAATCACAAAATCCACTTTTATGTACGTTGAACATTTATGGTAAAGATCAGATAAAGAGAATGCTATTGAAAAATAAAAGAAGACATATTATTTTGATGGTTAAGTTGAGATATAACATTTCCATCAACTTGAATACAAAATAAGTCACAACGTAAAAATTTTTCTTCTGTTAACTTTTATGCATCACTGAATACAAAAATACAAAAATTGAATACAAAAATTGTATTCATCTGATTCTCGGTGCAACAGTAATGCTGCCAAATTAGCAAGCGAATCTATTCGCTGGTATTGAAGTCGCTATATTAAAAGAGTATCTTGACGGAATGCCCAACATTAGCTAAGACATTCTAAGAGATATGTATTCCTAGGGAGTAGGATAGCTTCCGTAACTATGTTACGGTAGAGAGCAAAGTTTTGCTTCATTTAAACACTGGGATTTATTGACAGTGTTTAAAGTTATTTTGGTTATTTTTTACTACGGATTTTTTTTTCTTATTAAATAATGCTATATCATTTTTCTGGGCAATTCTTATTCCCAAATTATAACTAGGTGCCATCAGTGATTTCAAAATTTTATTTCTAAATATAAATTTCAGTAACATACGATGATAGAACAAATTCAAACCTAAAATTTTTAAATAATATGTTATGTTTTTTTTTTTTTTTTTTCTGTTGTTAAATTAGGTTATAAAAATTTCTAAATATAAATTTCAGTAACATACGATGACAGAACAAATTCAAACCTAAAATTTTTAAATAATATGTTATGTTTTTTTTTTTTTTCTGTTGTTAAATTAGGTTATAAAACATTGACAAATTTGAAAATTAAATTATATACATGATTATTTTGTTGGTTAAAATGTACCAAAAATTGACCTTTTCGGCCTTAGTTGAAATAAAGTTAGTAAAAATTGACCTTTTCTAAACCTTTTCGTGTATTAGTTAGTTTTACATAAACACTCCTAATTGTAAAAATATGTAAAATGTATCATTTATTTAGTTACATGTAGACCGATCAATTAAGAATGTATTTATCACAAGAATGATGATATTCTGAAACATAGCTGAGATACACTCAATCGAGTCATTCAAATGCTCATCAAATATTTTGAGTCGGTAAATATATATATATTTTTTTTTTGTATATTTCATTTTGGAGAATATTTTTCACACGGAAAGTGGGGAAAAAAGAACTACACACTTAGATATATCACTCTACGATTAGTTCCAGAACGAAAATCGGCACGTAATTGAGAATTGCAATAGTATTGGTAGGATTAGCTTGCTCGGTTTGCCCCTTAGGATTTAATGTAATAGACCATTCCTGTTTTAGAGGAATGAAATTTAAACAAAGCACTTGTCTTTTAGCACATTTAATTTATTAATAGGTTATAGTCAAGGGTCACAGGTTAAGGAAGGAGGGGAAATAAAAATGCCGTCAAGTTCACAGGTTAAATAATGAGGGAGAAGTAAAATATCAAACGCGAAATGATCTATCCATGGAAGTACACAAACCTGAATGCGTACATGTTGTATAGATGCCGACAGACAAATTAGCAATTGTCTGTGCTGGTTGTGGATATGCAAGATTTTCCTTCAATAACGCCATATTTACCAGAAGGGAGAAAGATCAGATGCTCTCGCAATCCAAAGACAATCTGTTGACACTTAGTAAAGCACGTCGCATGACAGCAGCTTTATAGAAATGGGAGTTATCATCCCCTGGGACACTGATGAAAAATTACCAGTCAATACTGGTTCAATTAAAACGGCACTCAATGAAAATACGAATAATCCCTGATATGCATTATGCACAAAATCGTCTGATGGCTCTACCCTGAAGAATGCTTTTCCTCTATTCCCCAAAGGCTTAGCGCTCATCATTTATTTACTCATTTCAGAATCACTCAATTTATGACTGCACATGGCAATTTTAATTCCTATTTAAGTTGGTTCAACTGATCTTTGCAACTGCAATGTAGGTGGAGGTTAGAATAAAAACGACGTTGGTTTTAGATGTTCCAAAAAGGCAAATACCACCAAACATTTGTGAATTTGTTACTTAAGTTGCCTGATTTTACATCATTTTATAATTTTGTGCACTATTATTTTAATGTTTAAATCCCTTCTCTATTTTTCTTTTATTTTATGTCTCGTTTTCATTGCCATGTGTTATCTAATCCCTGATATCCATTATGTACAAAGTAATTCTGTGACTCTCTCACGAAGAATGCTTTCCCTCTATTCCCCAAAGGCTTAGCGCTTATCATTTATTTATTTATTTCAGAATCACTCAGATTATGACTGCACATGTCAATTTTAACTCCCATTTAAGCAGACTTAAATTATGTTCTACTCATCTTTCCAACTTCAATTTAGATGGTGTGTAGAATATAGACGACTGCTATTTAACTGCTCCAAAAATACCACCAAACATGAAATTTGTGAATTAGAGGCCTACTTTTGCAGCATTTCGAAATTTTTTTCATTCTTATTTTGATGTTTCTTAAATCCCTTCTCTATCTCTCTTTTGTTTTATATCTCTTTCCAATTTCCTGTCTATTTTTACATTTACCCTTTATCTGTTGTTTTTATTATTTTGTCATTGATTTGTTTATTTCTTCTTTTGCAAGTCTCTCATGTTACTTTGTGGTGCACGATTTTCATCTTGAAAAATTCAATAAAAAAAACCCTTTAATCTGATGGCCAGATTTGTTTCCAAATATTACTACGCTTAACATATTGTTCAACAAGTGTAACATTTTATATTATAATCTATTTACTCGTTATGGCTTTAAAAACAAAAAAAAATTTCAAACCATATATATCTTTGTGCTACAATTTGTGTCCTTGAAATGAATTACTTTTTATGCAAATGCCGTAGTCATTTTTTCTCCTTTTTTTAGTATTGCCTTAGTAGTTTCATTCCAAACAAGTTACAAGGCGCATGTAATTTAAAACCATCATTTCTTGGATTATTTCAGCATTAATTTTTACTTCAAATTATCTTTGACGCCCATCAGTTTCAACAGGTGGCGGAAAAATCCCAAAATCTTAGTGAAATTTTAATTTGAAAAAACTGAATTATCATTCAAAAACGTTGTTCTGTTGTTTATTAACTAAAACTTTCATTATAAATTTATTAAATTTATTTCTTTATTTGAGAGCTATCTTCTGAATATTATATTATATATACAAAAATATAATATTTATATATTTTTCTAGTAAGCTTTCTTTAGATAAAAAAATAAAAAAATTATCTATTATTCGCTTATAGTAAAAAATAGTCTAGACATGTGCAAAAAATGTCAAGTTTGAGTTTCCAAGTTAACTTTTCAAAGTTATACAAAGGACTACTTACTCTTTGTAATAGACTATATATATGTATACAAATGTCAATATGAAATTTACATAACTATACATGAAAAAGAAGTATTGTTATTTTTGTATTATTTAGTGACAAAATATTTTTGTTACCGCATGAATATAAATGGTGATTAACAAAAAGAGGGAAATGTGACTGGATCCAGAAGAACTATATGACTTCCTTGTGGGCGTGAGCTTGTTTTAACAATAAATGTCAAAAGGAGCGAGCACATTTTTTTGGTTTTCGAATCGTGTTTATCACAGTCCACTGAGATTGTTTGCAGGCTTTTGTATTTGGAGACCCTAATATTTTATATGGTCAGATTGAGGACTGAGAAATCAGTTGATATTGTGACATTATTTCCATGTATGGGAGCAAGGGTGGCGATTTCAACTTCGTTTTGGCGAGATATTTCCGTGGATCACTAGGATGTTGGAATTGTGAAAACAGTGATTGAGGCAAGGGCAATTTTCTTGGATAAATAAATTCATTCCAGTTTTTATTTTAAATGTGCCGGCTATCGCTAAGTTAAAAACAGATTGGTTAGAACTCGTGGCTGAAAAATTAGATTTAACAGATGTGGATGGTGCTAAAATTGTATATTTAAGAGATATAATTGAAAAAAGTGATTATTTTCTAAATGATATTAAACTGTTGAAAAATATAATTGATATAGCAGTTGGATTAAAAAAAGTAAAAATAGAAAATTAGGGAAAGAAATGAATGCAAAGCAAGAGTTAGACAAAATTATCTTGCGCAAATAGAAAAGGAGTTAGAGTTAGCTAATATTCTGAAAGAGTTATATCAAAATACAGAAGGTTCAAAAGAAAATTTAGATATGGATCGTATATTAAATATAGAAAACTTTATTTAAGTTATTAAAATGCTATCTATTTCGAAGATAACGTTGAGATCTGAATCATTTAGCCTTTTTATCAATCTTTGAAAAAGCGTTTAGGAAAAAAGGGAACCCGATGAGTTAAAAGCGAAAATTCTGTTAAAACTTCTATGTGAGAAAGCAAATAATTTCACAGTTTATGTGTCTGAAGAAGAGCAATTATGATGAATTAAAATATATTGTGCTAAAAGAGTTTCAACCAACACAACAGGAATGTTTGGAAGAGTTTCGCAGGGCTCGAAAATTGCCTTCAGAAAGTTATGTACTATTCGCGAAATGTCTGGGTACATCTTTTGTACATTATTGTCTGTTGCGTAAATTAATAAAATTTAGATCATTATGTAAGCTAATTGTTTCGGATAATTTTTTTAATTTATTGGATAGCGAATATGAAATTCTGAAATGAATTTTTTTAATTTATGGGTTTAAAATAGGATTATCTTTGATTGACTCCAATATGAGACATCATATTGGAGTCAATCTGAGATAATCCTATTTTAAACCTCAGCAGCTGAGAAGTGAGTGCAATATTTATTTGTCCTCAAGGGGTGGTCAAACCTGAATCTAATTTGTCCTGAATATATGGTAATATTGAGGGTAAACAGTTTGAAAGAAGCAATTCCCAAAATTCAAGTTTTCAAAAAAGAGTTTCAAATGTATGTCCGTCTGATCTAAAAAATGTTAAATGTGCACGACGTAAGACAATGGAAACAAATATGTTTTATTTGGATGTCCACAATTTACAACACTGTCAGAATTATTATTAGAATGTTATTAGGTTCAGAAGCGTTTTATGAACTGTTGGGTCCAGGACAAATATATTCACCAAATTCCCAATTAATTTTGCAAAATACTGTGGTTGGACATGTAGTTAGTGGTTGCTTGGATCCCACAAATGAAGGTAAAGTCCATTGTGAATGGTAAGTTGAATGTGAATCCATTGTGAAGGTAAAGTCCGCTGTGAAGGGTAAGTTGAATGTGAATCCATAGTAGAAGTTGTTAAAAGGAATAGGGTTTATTTTAAATGTTTGTCCCTAGTTTGCACTGTTAAACAATTATGTGATAAAAGCTGTTTCTGTGGAAAGTCGCACCATAAATAGATTCATTACTCAAGAGAGATGAAAGATACTGCTAATCGGGAACGCAAAAAATAGATAGCTCGGTTTTCATCTGTTCTTAAGCATCAAATGGAAAATGAGAATTAATGGAAGATGAATTTTAAACTTGCTAGCATGGCCCATGTGAGTAATCCTATCGTGGCCACTAGTTTGGCGACAACCAAAACAACAAATTCTTCGCTGAGATCTGTTCGCTCTTTAATTAAAGATAAATATTCCGAATAGCAGAAAGTGCGATGTCTTTTAGGTGTCGGGAGCCAATTATTTTTAATATGCAGGGAGAGGGTAAAACTAATAAGATGAATTCTTTAATTTCTTGTTTAAATGATTCGTCAGTGGTGATTAATAGATGCATTAGAACGACAATTACAAATAAGGATAAAATTTTTGTAAAGAAATTGGATCTTGTGCCGAATCGGATATTAGATGTAAGTGTTAAGGTTTCAAATTTGGCATCTTTAGCAGATAATAAAGTTAATGTATCTATTAAAATTAATATGTTATTAGGGTCAGTAGCGTTTTATGAACTGTTGGGTCCAGGACAAATATATTCACCAAATTCCCAATTAATTTTGCAAAATACTGTGGTTGGATATGTAGTTGAATGATAAGTTGAATGTGAATCCATTGTGAAGGTAAAGTCCGTTGTGAATGGTAACTTGAATGTGAATCCATTGTGAAGGTAAAGTCCGTTGTGAATGGTAAGTTGAATGTGAATCCATTGTGAAGGTAAAGTCCATTGAGATTTAAATGTAATGTTCAAAATGTTTTGGGAGATAGAGAGCATAGAGGTCGAGATAAAAAATAAAAAATATACTATATGCGAGGAACACTTTGGTGCGTATACATTAGAGAAAAGAGGAAAGAAGGTACGTAGTTACAGTGCCCCTCAGGGCTGACCAGTCATGTTTAGGTCAGTTTAGGGATGTTCCTCTCAAAAGACTCTATTCACTGTAGACTCGATTATCTACAGATACAGAATACCTCTCACTGTATAATCGCTTCCAACTGAATTGAACACTGAATGGCATCAATTTCTGACTGGAATGACTAATAAAGAGAAAAAGAATACTGAATCATAAATAATTATTGAGGAGGAGGCAATTATTGAACTTCATGGGTTTGCTGATGCTTCAGAACCTGGCTCCACAGTAGCAGTTTACTGCAAATACAAAATTCATTTGGACAGATATTGGGGAAACTAGTAGCAAGTAAATCTCTGATTTCCAATGTTAAAATACTGACAATTAACAGGCTGGAACTGTGTACAGAGTCATAAATTTACTTTTCAAGTTATTGTATAATTCCACAATTTCATAATTTTAAAACAATTTCCTTTTTATCTCATATAAATTTTAATTTCCACATCCCTAATTTTTATGTGGATACTAAATATCTAGTTACTACTTTGCTTATATTCTCTAATGTACCGTTATATTCTCTTTTCGTAAGGATGTACACAAGTGTTTTGTCTGTTTTAAAGCTAAGTTAGTATTTTAAGCCTATTTAATATGCAACCTACATAGAGATATAATTTTTCCTGATTATCCTTTAACCGTGATAAAATAAATCATTTTTAATATTATTAAACTTGCTAACTAACTATAACTTAACATGGCAAAAAAATAAATAAAAATTAATTTTTAACAAATTATTTTCTACCTATACTACATTTAAGCGATTTTAAGCGATTCAGTTTACAAAATATTTGTGGAAACTTTATAGAGGAAGGGAAAAAACCTTCACTGAACAAAGAGATGGAAAAAAACACATTCTTAAAAATTGTTAGCTTCTTTCACTAAAAAAAAAAACTGTCAAAAGTTATTATCAAACTTAGTAACTGTTTCCAGTCATCCTATTGTTCACTAAGAATTAACTTTTAAGCTATCTTCCGCAGAATTTCATGTTTTGTTAAAAGATAAATAGTCTTTACGGTATAAACCGTTGGAAAACAAGCAAGGAAAAACAAATGGAATGTTGTTATAGGAAAAAGGTGATTTAAAATATCTTGTTTTTCATCATAGTCAGCGCTTTTTACTTTAGCTTTTAGTGAAATTGCATTTTACTTCTGACGTTGAATTTCTTCAATAAACAGTTTTTTGATTAAAATATTTTGGGGACAACAAAATAAATAAATGAAAGTGAAACATGAATTTGACATTTTTTATCAGCTTATGGACTTACATTAATTTTTCATACAGTTTTAAAAAAATAAAATAATTAATTTTTATAATAGAACCATTAAAATTTTTTTTTTTTTAATTCAGAGAAAATAGAAATTATAAGGATTTAAACTGAAATACACCTGCATGGTGGAATAAATAAAAATGTATTCTGGTAAATAATTCTTGCTTACAAGTTTTATAAATTGCGAAAATGATTCTGATGATGATAAATGATATATGAATTCGATGATGATAAATGATGTATGAATTCGATAACGATGATGATAAATGATATATGAATTCGATGATGATGATGATAAATGATATATGAATTCGATAACGTTGATGATAAATGATATGTGAATTCGATGATGATGATAAATGATATATGAATTCGATGATGATGATGATGATGAATTAATTTTTATAATAGAACCATCAAATTTTTTTTTTTTTTAATTCAGAGAAAATAGAAATGATAAGGATTTAAACTGAAATACACCTGCATGGTGGAATAAATAAAAATGTATTCTGGTAAATAATTCTTGCTTACAAGTTTTATAAATTGCGAAAATGATTCTGATGATGATAAATGATATATGAATTCGATGATGATAAATGATGTATGAATTCGATAACGATGGTGATAAATGATATATGAATTCGATGATGATGATGATAAATGATATATGAATTCCATAACGATGATGATAAATGATATATGAATTCGATGATGATGATGATAAATGATATATGAATTCGATAACGTTGATGATAAATGATATGTGAATTCGATGATGATGATAAATGATATATGAATTCGATGATGATGATGATAAATGATATATGAATTCGATGATGATGATAGATAATTCGAATATGAGTTCGAAATTTAATAAAATTTCAATAAATATTATACTTGGTGGCTGTATTAATATTTTTTATCATTAAATTAATAAATTGAATACATAAATTTGTGATTGTTTTTAAACAAATTCTTCGGTAAATGTTAAATTTCATGCAATTGCAAATGATTTTTATAAATTATAGTGTTCTATATGGCGATTATACAATGAATATGTCTTTGAAATTATAATTTATGTATTTTAATAGCATTTCATGAAATATTCAGTTTTGCGAAGAACTATGATATCTAATTTGAAACATTTAATTTATTTATCGTATTTCTTATTCGTTTCCGTCATTAGAACTTTTCAATTTGATTCAAAACACACAAAATGGGTATAATTTTTTTCTAATCGTCACACTGCACAGTGTTTATTTGAAAATGCATGATTTCTAATCCATTGTGTTGTTACATAATAACATTTCAACATAATTTTAGGCATTTTAAAATGTTTTAAAAAATAATAATAAGGCTATAAATCCATATAAAATGAGTAAAAAGTTATATTTGCTTTATTTATCTTAATTCTTATCAGTTTTTATCAACAAAACTTTTCAGTTTGATATCAAACACACAAAAGGAATATCAATTTTTTTCCAATCGTCATACAGTACAATGCTAATATGAAAATACATCCATTGTATTGGTGACATTTGACATATTGGTTATATAATTATTATATAGCGGCCTTATGGCCAATTGGTTAGCGCTCTGGCCTTTGGTATTTCAGGTTCGAATCCCTGGCGTTGGTGTGGATGTTTGTTAGAGGTTCAGAAATACACGTTAAACTGTAGGTGCCTGTCTAATTAGCCTAAAATGTGCAAACAATGCTAATAGAACGAGAAACCAAAAAATTTATTTTTATATATCCATTGTTATTATCTAATTGTTATATTATTATTATTATCTAATTCATTGTGTTGTTTTATAATAATCTTTCCGCATAATTTTCGGCAATTTAAAACGTTTTAGAAATCAATCAAGGGAAAAAGATATACTTAATGGGAATAATAAAAAATGAAAATCTGATAAGAAAGGAAATTTATCTTCAAATTGTGGTATTTGTTTCTTTACATTATCTGCTAATGACTTTTCAATGCCGTTTTCATTGAAGATGTGAAATTAGCTCAAAGTTATGTTATTAGTGTTATTTATTTGTTTGTCTTTTTCACTCCCCAACGGATTTGGCCATTTGAATCTAAATGTTGAATGGTTTTCCCCCTGAAGTCAGTTCTATATTTGCGCACAGTTTACGGTCTTGTGAAAATGAAGGGTAGAGACATTTTGAAAAATGGCTTACGCTTTAATGGATTCTCGAAAATGTCTTCTTTGTAAGCTACATTTCGTTCAGCTCCAGTATAAAAGACACAATAATTTCTTTACAGCTAATAAATTACTTTACACCAGAGATGAGCTAAAATTTCAAAAGTAACTAGATACACATGTATTCAAAGTAACCCAAGCGAAGGTCATAAATGTTTTTTAAAAAATTGCCTTTTATTTATTTTCATAAACTATAAAAAAATTAATATAGCATTGTTAAAAATAAATAAAAGAATTGTATGCATAGCATTACATTAATTTCAATTGTGTTTTAGAATTTGGTGAAGCATTCGATATTTTTTACTTTATATGAAATGCTTCCTGATGATACTTGCCTCCAAGTTTATACTGCTGGTTCGTCTGAAGTGGCCATACAAAATAATGGACTATACGTTATCTTATGACATTGGCACTTTGAAAGGCATTTTCATAACTTTGATGGTGAAACAGCCGCCATTTGTTAGGCTTTAGACAAAATAGAGCAGTGTCAAAAAGAAAACTCAGTCGCTTTCGTTAATTCCAGGACGGCAATTAAGACCTTGGCAACTCCCAATCACTGTGAATGGGAGATTTCTAGAAACAGCGTAGTAAAGATAGAACATCGGGAAATTCGTTGCTCTGCAGTAGATTTCAAATCATTGAGGGATATATGGAAATGAGCAGGCTGATAGGTTGGCCAAGAATGGATCACAAATGATGAAACCTGATGTTCCTTTGCTTTTGAGTCATATAAGGTGATATACACTGAAGTGACAAAAGTCATGGGATACCTCTTAATATCGTGTCGGCCCTCCTTTCGCCCGGCGAAGTGCAGCAACTCGACGTGGCATGGACTCAACAAGTCGTTCGAAGTCTTCTGCAGGAATATTGAGCCATGCTATAATTGTGAAAGCGTTGATGGTGCAGGAATTTTGGGCACGAACAGACCTCTCGATGATGTCCCATAAATGCTCGATGGGATTCATGTCGGGCGATCTAGGTGGCCAGATCATTCGTTGGAATTGTCCAGAATGTTCTTCAAACCAATCGCGAACATTTGTGGCCCGGTGACATGGCGCATTGTCATCCATAAAAATCCCATCGTTGTTTGGGTACATGAAGTCCATGAATGGCTGCAAGTGATCTCCAAGTAGCTGAACATAAGCGTTTCCAGTCAATGTTCGGTCCAGCCGCACCAGAAGACCAAGTCCATGCCATGAAAAAACAGCCCACACCATTACGGAGCCACCACCAGCTTGAACAGTACCTTGTTGACAGTTTGGGTCCATGGCTTCGTGGGGTCCGCGCCACACTCGAACCCTACCATCAGCTCTTACCAACTGAAATCGTGACTCATCGGACCAGGCCACGGTTTTCCATTCATCTAGGGACCAACCGATATGCTCACGTGCCCACGAGAGTCGCTGCAAGCGATGTCGTTCTGTCAGTAAAGGCACTCGAGTCGGTCTTCTGCTGGAATAGCCCGAGAAAGCCAAATTTTTCCACACAGTTCTAACAGACAAGTCCCCCATTGTACGTCCCCCATTGATTTCTGCGGTTATTTGACGCAGTGTTGCTTGTCTGTTAGAATTTACGACTCTTTGCAGACGTCGCCGGTCTCGGTCGTTAAGTGCAGGCGGTCGACCACTGCGCTGTCCATGGTGGGATGTTATGCCTGAAATTTCATACTCTCGGCACACTCTTGACACAGTGGATCTGGGAATGTGGAATTCCCTAACGATTTCCGAAATGGCATGACCCATGCGTCTAGATCCAACTAACATTCCGCGTTCAAAGTCTGTTAATTCCCGTGGTGCGGTCATCATCACGGCAAAACCTCTTCACATGAATAACTTGAACAGAAATGAAAGCTCTGCGAAAGCACTGCGCATTTAAACCTGTTCTACGCGATGCTCCTGCCATCTGAAAATTTGCATATTGCTATCCCATGACTTTTGTCACTTCAGTGTATATATATATATATATATATATATATATATATTCATCTATTAAATCCAATTGTTTCAACCTGTATAGAGAAAAGGCTTCTAAGAGAAAGGGATCATACAAAGAAAGTCATAAGAATAAGAAGTCAATAAGAATAAGTCAAGAAGAATTTCTAGTTCCTTGCCTAGATTGGTCGACGTGGACTACTTACGGCGTCACCTGTGTAGAAAAGGACTGGCTGCTACAGGTATGTGCCCCCTTTGTGACCATGGCGGTTTCATGACTGGAGATCACTCATCATGTACCCTACTGTTCTTAACTGTATCCCTTTTTGAGTTACTGTCAATGCCTTTAATAATTGTTTCTGCAGTTCTTTATTGTATTAGGCCCCTCGTCGACTAATGACTGAGGAGTCAGAGACGGACACAGGATAATTTTTTTTTTAGTGAAGGGAAAAACATTGATTTCGAAAATTTAGTTATTGGTTCGTTTTCACTTATTGCAATAAGAATCCACAATCCACTAGGGCGCGTGGACCTCGCTCTAGTGGATGGAACGCGTGCTATAAGATATAATGGACTATAATAGTGCCGCGGATATAATGGACAGCGTGCGAAGAGAGAATTTTTAAACAAACTTTACTCTAGATGTGTGGCAACACCAAGTGCTACATCGTTTTCAAAATTGCAAATTAGTTGTAGTGATTGCTTTGTTAGTAAGTTGTCTGCTTTGTGTTGCTAAGAATAAATGATATGTTTGTGTCAATGTCTCCTCTCAATTCTAACATTTCAATAATCATATTCACTTTATGTTCACCATTTTTCGGAAACCAAGAATTCTACTTTCGGCAAAGTTTCAAAGCTGCAGATTACGCAAAATTTAACGAAATCTATTACGTCTTCAAGGCAAACAGGCGGTCTCTTTGGCTAACGTCCTTTCCTGCGGTGCCACAGGCTTTCAGGTTCGCATCCTGTCGGTGGCATGGATGTTTATGAGTGATTCGGAATCCACATTAAACTATGGGACCCTGTCTAATTAGCCCAAAGTGAACTAAAATATCCGTATAGTGACAAACCAAAACCAAACCGAAAATTCAAAGGCGGTTTGCACCCATATTCTATATTATGCCTTAATATGTTTGCACTGAAATATATGTGGTTTCAAATTATTTTCAACCTTTTAAGGCATCATTTAGCAACAACTATATCTTATTTGATAAGCGCATTAATATCATGAAACATGTTTTGGTCAATAAAACACAAAATGTGAACAGCCTGAAAACAGGTATACTCGTTATTGGTAAAGTTTATCTTCTAGTTTGCAAATAGAGAAATTTTTATTTTTTAAGAAATTAAATTTGAATCCTGTTTCATGTTTTAATACTTCACCAAAATTCTAATTTCCTTAATTTTCTGTTAAATTATGTTTTAAATTAAAATTTTAATATGATGAGGATCCCACTCGAACAGAAACCATGGTCTGAGGTCGACGTATTCCTATTTTAAACAAAACAATTCAAATTATACACAATCTAAATTAAAAAGATATTGCAATTCTATAAATACAATCCTATAATAGACTAATTAATGCTACACAATTTTAGGAAGTCGCAATTCCTAAATTTAACTATTCCAAACATTGTTTTTCTAAAAATTGATGAAAAAATGTTAATACATATTTCCAATTCCATATTACTAAAAGACTTGAAACTAGATACCAGATAGGTAGATACACTTTTCCGATTGTAATTGCATCTAATTCCAATTAGCAGTAGGACAATCAGGTGAGAGATATCGGAGTTCTTTTTAAATGACATACGAAATGAAAGATATTTATACCTAAAAGTTCATTAGAAACACAATACTCCTCCCATGTCCCTAGTAGATTCATTTCTAATTTTCTCATTAATGAAATACGGAATCTCTCATATAAACGTCTAAACTATTTCGTATTTAATGGCATTTGATATTAATACTAATTATTACATAAATAAAAGTTAAGATAATAAAAAATTATTATGCAACATAAAATCACTCTTAAAAATTTAATAAAAAATTAAAATAATATAAATGACTATAACGAAATAGAAAACAAATCTATTGCTATCATGAAAATCAAATTTGATTATCTTTATTTTAGTAAATAATGTTTTTGATAGAATTCTTTCATCTGTTAACATATCAATCGAGTTTTTTTATTTAATTGTTAAAACGTTTAATAATGTTTTCTGATCGATTTATATATTTCCGAAAAATAAACTGTTTTATGAAGATGTAATGTAAAGGTTAATCAAAAATGTTTAAGAAGGTTTTTCAAAAGAAATTTAACCTTTTCTTGCAGCTTATAAACTAAATTTTTTAATACAATTTACGGAAATTCTAAGCAATAGAAATTGATTGAATAATTTTAGTTTTGTAAGTTTAAAGACTGAATAACTAAATATAATTTATTTCTCAGGTTAAAAAAGAAATCAGTTTGATGTATAAAGAATATAATTTAAGTTCATTAGAAACACAATACTCCTCCCATTATCCCTCGTAGATTCATTTCTCATTTTCTCATTAATGCAATATGAGATGTTCAATGATCTCATATAAAGCATTGCATCTCTAACTATTCGTTATAAATGGCAATTGTTATTAATAATATTTATTATATAAATAAAAGTTAAGATAATAAAAAATTATTAAGAATCAAAAAATCAATCTTAAAAAACTTAATAAAAAAATTAAAATAAAATAAATGGTCAGCACGAAACAGAAAAAAATTTTTATCACTATCATGAAAACGAAATTTTCTTATCTTTAATTTAGTTTTATAGTTTTAATTAGTTTAAGTATTTATTTTAGTTTATTTGTTATTTTCTAACCTTGATTTGATATATTTTTTCATCAGTTAACATATCATTCGAGTTTTTCTACTTAATTGTTAAAACATTTAAGAATAATTTTTTCTAGAAAATTTTATATTTTCGTAAAATAAACTATTTTATGAAGATATAATGCAAATTGTATTACAAAATGCTTTTAAAAGTTTTTCAAAAAAAAAAAATTAACATTTTTTCCAGCGTATAAATTTAAATTTTCATAATGTAAATTATGGAAATTTTAAGCAACAGAAATCGATTGAAGAATTTAAGTTTTGTAAGTTTAAAGCCAGAATAACTAAATATAATTTATTTCTCAGATTAAAAAAGAAACCCATTTGATGTATGAAGAATATAATGAAGTTCAAATATGTACATTTATATGAACATTATATTTTTTTAGTATACTGATGTAGAAAAATTTTACTTTATGTTACTTTCGTTTAACAAACATTCTTTCTTTTCGTAAAAATTTATTTTCATTACAGTGAATTCAAGTTATCTACAAAACTTTTATAAACAAATTTCTAAAAATATAATATCTCACACTTCAAAAAAATTAACTACTTTTTATAATAGATTCATTGAAAATGCATGTGAATTTACTCATAAAAATACTTATATTTTTATGATTATGAAAAATTTCTTAATAACATCTTTTCAAAAATTTTCATGAAAGAGAATTTATAATAGCACCTCAGTAAAAAAGGAAGATATTTATTTTTGCCCAACTTATTTTCGAAGCAGCTTTTAGTATTTCATAAGTTCTGAATAAAATGCTAATTCTTGTTTTATTATTATGTTCTCAAAAATGAACTAACTCGCTAAATAACTAAACTCTCCATATTTCAATCATGTTTTATCAAAATTGCTTGTTATGAATAATGTAGGTGAATGGATAATTAATTATTCGTTATTTGGTTAAAAAATTTATTTTTGAAAGAATCATTATAACTTGTTTGCCAAATGATCATATGCTCAGTATTGCGGAAATTCAATTAACGTTTTTTGAAAACTGCTAAAATTTCTTATTTGCTTTCCATTTACTCCGATTAAAATTCGAATTCCGATTGCTTTTCATGGAATATTAATGAATTTTATTTCATTTCCTTTAATTACATTTTCGGTTTCAAATATGAATATGAATATATATTTTTTTTTATTAAATCATGACTTCTGTAGACGATCTATTATTCAAAATTGCTATTCCAGAAATCAAGTTAAATAGATTTCTAATATAAATTGAAACATTGATTATTTCCTTTTGTAAATTTCTTTCTTGATATTTCTGTTTGGAATTATCATTTCAAATGATAAAATTTCAGATGAATGAAATTAAATAAATTGAGTCTTTTTTAGTTTGTATTAATACAGTAAAAATTAGTAAAAATAAGCAACTTTAAGTGTAATTTTTAAAATGAAAAATTGAAACAATTTTTTTTTTTTTTTTTTTTTTTTTTTTTTTTTTTTTTTTGTTATTGTGAAAAATAACATTCGGCTTACACATAAATTCCTGTTTTAGGAATTTTGTTCGGAAACATTTCAATTAGTTGCAAAACGAATTTAAAAATAGCTTTGCACAATTTATTATTATTATTATAATTCTTCATAATATTCACGATATATTGCTCTCATCTTTAATTTACATAATCTCATGGTCTATATGTTGATTTATACATTTATGATACATACAATTTTTTATTTCAAATAAAACACAAATATATTTAGATTTAGTTGTGGCTATTATAAACATTTGAATATTTCAGAATTGCTATTCCAGAAATCAAGATAAATAAATTTATAATAAAAAAAATTAAACGTTTGTTGTTTCCTTTTGCAAATGTCCTTATTGGTGTTTTCGTTTGGAATCATCATTTGAAATGCCAAAATTTCAGATGAATGTTATTCAATAAATTAAGTCAATTTAAGTTTGGATTAATACAGTAAAAATAAGTTACTTTAAGTGTAATATTTTAAAAAGAAAAATTGAAACAAAATCCATAATGTTTTTATTGTACTTCATAACATTCGTTTTCACAGATAAAATTCCTTAGTATGCAATTTGTTACGGAACTTTTAAGTTATTTGCAAAATGAATTTAAAAATTGTCCTCTGCACTTTATTATTATTATTATAATTCTTCGGAATATTAACGATAAGTTCTTTTCATCTTTAATTTACATAATCTAATGGTCTATATGTTGAAATTATTTTATAATAAAACTCAACCAAGTCATATATATAAATATGTATATGTGTGTGTGTGCTTCGTTGTGATGTTACAAAGTCATTTCCGAACAATATTTGTTATGCTAACAATTAACAATGAATATATCACACATTTCTAAGAGATATATTCAATACTTTACCTTCTTTATATTACGAGGTATGTTTTTGAATTTCAACAATACAAATTTCCTCATTTTAAAAATTAATTTTTTGTACAAAAATTTTGAAAAATCTTATTTTAAATGAGAAAAAAATAAATAATTTTTGTAATATTATTATTTCGAAAAATTCATATTTTTAACATTTTAAGTGGTAAGTTAAAAAAAGGCATATATTATAGAGGGCAAAAATGTTTCGTAAATCATTAATAATATGAAAGTTAAACAATGTGAAAATTCTATTTAAAGCCATGATTTAAATGAAATCAAAGAATGTTTTCAGCATTTTATGTTAAATATGTAATTGTTCTACTAAAATAAATAGCGTATACTTTATAATACACATTATTTTATTAACATTTTTTGACGTATTTCTTTCATATAACGTATAAAAGCTTACTATTATTAAACAAGAAAACTTTTAATTTTTTGTTATATGATTCAAATTACAAAAGACAAATAAAATAAATATTAATAAAAATTAAATTAATATTCATAAAAATTAAATTAATATTCATAAAAATTAAATTAACCAATTTTTATTAATAAAATTAAATCCTTTAAATCCTTCTTAAATCTATATTAAAGTTAAAAAATGTGAAAATTCTATTTATAAATATAATTTAAATGGAATCAATAAATTTCTTCATTTTATGCCAAAGATAAACTCATGTTTGTGAAAATTGCAACACCATGAAGGACTTACGCGAGTGAGCTGAAATTTTCAGGAAAGGCAAATTAGCGCATGATATACAAATGATTAGAATTTCAAATCCGTAGCGCATGCGTATGCTGAGCAGCGCCCTCTGAACGGCGGATGGATCCGAAAAAATAGACGGCTATAGCGAGGCGAGTATGTTTATCGGTGGTTATCTGCTAGTGGTAAACGTTAGCTCAATCGTTACTTATGCCTCTTCGACGAAAGAGAGCGAGATTTGAACAACTTACAGAGTTTTAACGGGGGAGAATCATCAGCCTTACCGCTTGTCTTACCCGCTCGTGTGCAGCGTAACAGCAGCACAGTGATGCGTCTTTGGAAGCAGTGGACGGACGAGTGTCGGAAAACTCGTAAATCCGGGAGTGGACCCCGAAATGTGACGTCAGCTTGCGATGATAGACACCTGGTCCGCATGGCGCTGACGGACCGTACAGCTTCCTCTAGACAATTGGCAGCACAGTGGTCAATAGCTACAGGGGTTTCATTGTGTGCTTCATCAATTCGTAGACGTCTGCTGCAGCGTGGACAGCGCGCAAGGACTCCTTTCTACAGGATCCCTCTCACGCTAAAACATTGCCGCCCGCGACTACAGTGGGCTACTCAGCATAGAGACTGGCGTGCTGATTGACAGCATGTCGTGTTTTCTGACGAATCCCGCTTTAATTTGTGGTACCATGATGGCCGCATTCGTGTCAGATGCTATGCCGGTGAACGCCACCTTCCGGAGTGCATTATCGAACGCCACAGTGGACGAACACCCGGAGTTATGGTCTGGGGTGCCATAGCATATCATGGACGATCTCAATTGCTAAGAATTGTGGGACAATCTGAACAGCAACCGGTACATCAGTGAAGTTCTACAGCCCCAAGCTGTTCCCTTCCTTCAAAGCTTGCCAGGTGCTGTATTTCAACAGGACAATGCCCGCCCTCATATCGCTAGGACTGTTCAATCCTTATTTGCAACGCGATAGGTACAGCTTCTTCCTTGGCCTGCGTATTCCCCGGATATGTCGCCGATTGAACATGTGTGGAGTTTCGTTTGTCGGCGTCTCTCTTGTGATCCTCGTCCTGTTGCTTCTGCAGACGAACTTTGGGTGCGGATACAAACAATATGGAATGCTCTTCCTCAGGCAGACATTCAAAATTTGTTTGACTCCATGCCACGTCGTGTAGCAGCAATTATTGCGGCGCGTGGTGGCTACACAAAATACTGATTCCGATCTCTTGTTATTTTTTGTTTGCTTTGAACATTTAATCATTTATTTGTACCACTACCACTCAACTTTGTATTAAATTTCATTCAATTATGATTATTCCTTCATGGTGTTGCAATTTTCACAAACATGAGTTTATAATTATTTTACTAAAATAAATATTCTTTAAAATACAAATTATTTTATTAACTTTTGATATATTCTTTTTTCATATAAAATATAAAAGCTTACTATTATCAAGCCAGAAAAAAACTATTTCATTACATATTTTATTAATTCGAGAATTATTTCTATTTTAATTATTGTTATATGACACAATTATTTTAATCTAATTTTTTTGGATTATCATTTTTTCGCATTACTTTTCCTAAGTAGAAATTAAATTAATATTAATAAAAATTAAATTAAATAATTTTTATTAACAAAATCAAATTTTAAGAATAAATACCTTAAAAATTTTTGAAAGAATTTTAGCCGTAAATAAACTTAAATAAAAAAAAAAAAAAAATTGTCAGTAACATTTTTTTTTTGATATTGTGAAATCGTTTATGGCAATCAATAAAATTTGGTTTAAAATTTAATGAACTTTTTTAATAATGCCTAACTAACTAACTGCCTGACACAACAGTTTACGTTGGCTCATTTCATAATTTGGTAAAAAAAAAACCAAGGCTAGAATCTGGTACGTTTATATATTTTTCAAATCATTAATAAACAATTTTTTTCTCTAAATTATGGCAAAAAAAGGTTAAATACTAGTTTCCCATTAACCTTTACCTTTATCAGAAAAAGTATTAAGCAGCTAATAGTTATTGTGTAAGGGTCATAAATTGGAATTTAATTACAGTACAGATTTTTTTCAATAAATTATAAAAATAATGTTTGTATTGAAACTAAATTCTATAAAATATTTTGAACCTGAGATAAAATTTTATGTGTTTTACAAGATTTTTATAGCACTTTGCTTCGAAAATAGTTTAGGAAATTGGTTAAACTACCTTCCGAGGAAATAGTTTGATTCTAATAGTTTGGAATTTATGAAAGAAACAAGCAGGTTAACCAATTGAAATGTAATAAAGAGGCAGTAACTTTTGTATTTAGAAAAATAATAATAACTTTCTTTTTTTTATCAGAGCAGCAAAGCAATGGTGGAATTTAAGACGAACATTAAGAATTTATCTGTAATTGATAAAAAATTGTTACTACTTTCAGATTTTTTTTGTCGTTTAGTGCCTTTTAATCTTAAGAAAAATTTTTGAAGTACATGACATTACTCTACAATATATAGACAATTCAATAACCAAGTCTCAATCATTTAAATAATTCAATAAACAAGTCTCCAGCTTCTAAATAATTCAATAAACAAGTCTCAATCATATGAACAATTCAATAAACAAGTATAAGTCATCTAAGCAATTTAGTTATTATACATAAAGTGAGTAGTTTAAATAGCTGAAATTAATTATACTGAATAATACTATTACCTAATAAGAATACTATTACCTAATGTAGAGAATTACCTCTTTTTTTTCAAAAGGTTATTATAAATAACACAAAATATGCCCTTATGTCTTTTTTATACCATAAAAACTTAAATCATTTCAGTAAACATGACTATTAAACTATTTAGACCATTTTTACGCATAGTTACGCATTTTAGTTCTTGTATTTGTGTGAAAAGGATTTTTGCAATACTCAATTAGACATTCATGTACATTTCAGGAGATCAATGTCTATTTACTGCCGTTATCTAGCATCATTAAGATCTTTTCAGACCACGGCTTTTATGGTTATTTTCCATCAACCCTATAAGCAACGTTATTTTATGACGCAAACTGAAACTCGTATTTCATTGGTACCCATTTATAGTATTCTAAATCCAGCAGAACATTTGAAAGACTTCAGTTTAAATATTACGTATTTTCAAGTTTACAAGCCATTTGTTTTAATTTGCAGCCCAGTTTGCTGAACGTTTTACGTAGGAAAAATAGTCTACAAAAAGTTTTAATGAGATTTCTTTTTTTGATAAAGAGAAATAAAAGAATTTTTTATTGAGTTGTAGTGAGATTTATAATTTCTAATATTCTCGTTTTACGTTGAGAAAGCATTCTAAAAGACACACTGAGTTGCAATGAAATTTCTTTCCATAAAACGAGAAACTTAAAATTTTTTTTTTTTATAGCAAAGACATATTGAGTTGTAATGAAATTTCTAATTTTTAATTTTCTCTATTTACGTCGGGAAGAAGAAACATTGAGTTGTAATGAGGTTTTTTTTCTCTATAAACATAAATAGAAAGAAAATTTCTAAATAGAAATTACTATCTCTTCACTTTTCTATACCAAAGAGACATTGATTTGTAATAAAATTTTAGTTTCTTGTATTCCCACTCTCTGTTGGGGAAGTAGTCTAAAAAGACACATTGAGTCTTGAAAAGATTTCTGACAAGGCTATATGAAACGTAATTATATTCTATTAATGTAATTCAACTTTTCAGCTTGTCATTTGTAACAATTTGGATATAGTTCCCAACTTTTGTCACAACTTTATACATCTAATATTCCAGCTTTACGTCAGGAAAGAAGTCTGAAAACACATTGAGTTGTAATGAGATTTCTTTTATCTGTAAAGAGAAATAGAAAGACTTTTTCTTTTCTCTTTTCTATAGCTAAGTCATATTGAGTTGTAATGAGACTTCTTATCTTTAAAACGAGAAACTTAAACATTTTTCTGTAAAGAAAACTTTTTACTTTTCTTTATTCTATAGAAAAAACACATTGACCTGTAATAAAAAGTTTAATTTCTAGTATACATTTTTTCCGTCGGGATAGTAGTCTAAAAAGACGAATTAATTCGTGAGACGATTTTTGCCTACGTTCTATGAAGCGATGGTCATTGTAATTCGACTTTTCTGCTTGCCATATGTACGAATTTGGATATAACTAACAACTTGTTCAATTCTTTCTATTAGCTCACACTCTCCCTATATATATCTTGTTCAAATTTTCAATCGTTCATAAAATATTTTTCATTCATCCACTCAATTCAAATGCATTTTTTTAATACAGTTGATACAGTTTTTTCAAATATTAATTCATTCCTTAAATTTAATTTATTAATTCTAGTTTTTTTTAGGTTACATATCTACCCATAGACCAGATAAACTAAAGGACTTTCTGCAATATAGCCATCAATTTTTTTTATATATATAGGACCCATTTTCATAACAAAAATCTCAAGATTAATCCAAGATTTAAAACATAAAATTTCAATAAGTATAACTCCCATTATTTTTACAAACGTGTATCTTTATTTTTAAAAGTGTAAAGAACATCTTCGTTCGTCCATTATATTAACATTTTCAGTGATTAAAATAACAATTTTTTCTGTCTAAAGTAACAAACGTTGTTAATTACCTATTAGCTATATCTTAATTTTGTTGGACATTTGATGAGTCTGGAAGATTAACTCCCGATTATTTCATATTATTTCGCAACCATCATTTCTTCCTTGGTTTCAGATCAACTATTGCTTTTTTTCACTTTCTGATTCCAAATCACTTCTCTACCGTATTTCAATCGAAGATATCTCCTCTATTCACTTCTCATCTCTTGATCACTTCTCCATCCTTCACTTTGTATCTTCTTCACTGGATTTAGAGAAACCCTAACCCTCTGTTCTTTTTTACAGTCCAACCAGTATTTTTTTTTTTTTTTTTCATTTCGACTTCTTTATGGATAAATTTTAAAACATACATGGATCAACTTATATTTGGAAATATACGATAAGCCAAATTTTTAAACAAAGATCTAGAAGATACGTTTTTTTTTTCAAAAAGACTATTATTTGTATGTGTACTTTACGAGGGAAAAAGAAACAAAAATGACCACTTATGTTTGCTTCACTAAAAATTATACCCTCATAAATTATAATCATATCAATAAATAATTAAAAGGCTTTTAATATTTTTATTTCTATACATTAAATTTATAAAAAAAAAAAAAAAATTCATTTGTTGATAATTTTTATATGTTCTGTGTAACTTAGTGATAGAGAAAAAAAGGCTAATTTTTAGATGGGGAAAGTCGTTCAAATAAATATTTTTGTGTTAAATAACACCATCGTAAATAGATTTTAATTCAAGGTTAAAATAAAACTCGAATAATATATATTTATCCAACTACAGTCCACAATTATTATGCAGCCACATTATAAAATGTAATTTAATAATAATTATTATGAGGAGGTTAATAGGCATTATGATCCAGTTGCTAGAAGGAGTTGGGAAAAGATCGTGAAAGGACTATATATCCAGGTTAAAATGAAACACGAATAAAATCTCTTTTCAAACAATTTTAGCATTTCAATTCCTTCTATTAGCTCACACTCTCCCTACATATATCTTGTTCAAATTTTCAATCGTTCACAAAATACTTTTTATTCATCCACTCAAGTTCAAATGCATTTTTTTTAACTTGTAGTCGATGACACCTGATGTTAATACAGTTTTTTCAAGTATTAATTCAGTAATTAAATTTAATTCATTAATTTAAGTTTTTTTAGATTTAAGTTGCATGTATCTACCCATAGATAGCGCCAGATAAACTTAAAAAAAAATGAATGCAAATTATTTATAAAGGACTTTCTGCAATAGAGCGGAAAAAAGTAGGAAATGACTTTAAAAAGTTTTTTTTTTATATTTCTTGTTTATAGTCTATTAACTTGAACTATGCAGCCACATTATAATATGTAATTTAAAATTAATTCTAATGAGGATGTTAAGAAACATGAAGACTCAATGAAACTCTATAATCGGTATGCCACTCTATAATCAGTATGGTTAAGATTAGTTGATTAAGTTGTGAAAAGATTGTGAAAGGACTGTATATCCAGGTTTACATGAAACTCTACTCTTTGTAACCAGACTCCAGTTGACTCCATTGATGCAGTCTTGTTGCTCGACTCTCCATTGCGACTGCGAAATGCCTCGCATGAGTTCACCAATCATTCCTTCGTAGCTGCCAAATATATATTACTGTGCGTGGTCGCCATTTTTCGCATTCATTGTAAACATTGAATCAACAAGTAATATAAAAAAAAATTTTTTTAGGCCAATTCCTACTTTTTTTCCACTATATTGCTGAAAGTCCTTTATAAATAATTTTCATTCATTTTTTTGAAGTTTATCTGGCGCCATCTATTGGTAGAGATATGCAAATAAAATGTAAAAAAAACTAAAATTAATTAATTAAATTTAATTACTGCATTAATATTTGAAAAAACTGCGTTAACATCCAGTGTCCGCCACTGCGAGTTCCAAAAAAATGCATTTGAACTTGAGTGGATGAATAAAAAGTATTTTATGAACGATTGAAAGTTTGAACAAGTTATATATAGGGAGATTGTGAGCTAATTGAATGAATTGAAAGAAGCATTTTGATTTTGTTATAAGTAAACAATATTTTTCTGTTTATGTCTCATTTTTCGTGTTCGTATTTCAACGCCTCTCTGCCGACCCTGCATTTCTATACAAAAAATATACTATAGTAAATTACGGGAAACGGTAGAAAAAGGGATGATTTTTGTTTTACTCTTTTAATAAAATTTAAAGAAGGTTAATTTTCAAAAAAAAAAAAAAAAAACTGTAATGGCATAAAATACAATTAAGTTATTTAATGAAAATTTTAAAATTGCGCAAGGGGAACATTTTCTATTATAAGTAACATTTATTGTATTAAAATATGTACATGTTTTTTAATATGTTATTAATTTAGCTAAAAAGAATTATTTATTTCAATATTGATTTTCTTAGAAATACTATTTACTTCTTTTTTATATTCATGATCTTAAATCCAATGCAATCCCTCAAATGTGAATAATTAAAAACGCATAATAAATTCTTAATGAATGGGTTCCGCGTTGTTAATATTTAATTTATATTTAATTTTGTGTCCATAATTAAAACGCTTTAAACATTAATTGCTTACAAAAATTTTACGATTTTTATATTAATTTGTTACTTATATAAGGAACTACACATAAATTAATTCTGAAAATGCAGTTTAGCAATTAATTTAAAATTAACAAATTAATCATAATAAATGAAAAGGCAAATGAAGTATTTAAGAAATAAAAATATTAACATTGCAACGAAAACGAAAAAAAAAAAAATTATAAAAATTTGAAATGAATGAATAAAAACTTATTTAAATCATCAATATCAAATGAAAAAAAATATTTTGCCTCGTAAGGGATTTATATTTTTCAATTTGCTGTGAAGCCTTATTATTAATTTTTCAATTGAATTTGAAAAATTTGCAAAATGATATTTCTAAGTGTTTTGTATTGAAGTTCATAGTTAATTTTTAATCAGAATTTTTAAAGTTGAATTTTCAAAGATCAAAGGTATTTGTTTTTTCCAATCTCTTTGAAGATCTAGGTTTTTTATTTTCACTTTGATGATTTTGCAGTAAAAAAAGCAAATTGTATGGTATAAATGTTTAAAAAAATCATTGTTTAATTTTAAAATTGAAAATATCGTACTTAAAAAAAAAAGTGACGAGCAAGGAAATTTTAGAAAAAATTCTTTTCATTAACTTGAAAAGTAAAAACAAGAAATGGTTTGCAAAAAATTTAAATGTTTCACAATAAACGAAAATGAATACACTTTAACAAAAATTATGTAACGTGAAAGGATGAATATTTACCTACTGCAATGAACAGCTCATTTATTTTTTGGTGTTAAGAAACTTTAATATGAAAAAAATTCTAAAAAAACCGGCCGAGTTTCAGCAAGATAGCTTAGTTGAATCGTTAGTCTGGAGGGCCATATGTCATTTAGAGCCGAATCTAAAAACAATGTATTGTAGCGGGAGAGTTAGGAGTTTCTCAAAGTGTCAATTCCAGATTATGAAATTGTTTTTGGGAAACTGGAAACGTTCTCCAATATTCGGGAAAATGTACGCGTGCAATGACACAAAATGAGGATCGATATTTAACACTAACGAGCAGAAGAAACCTCACTATGAAAGCCACTTTCTTGCAATAGTATCTTCAGAGGGCTACTGGTACCACGCAGACTGCTCGAAACCTACTGAACCAAGTTTGTTTTTAAGCTTGCAGACCTGTGGTTTGTGTTTCGTCAACACAGGATCATCGCGCTACTCACTGGAGGTGAACACAGAATTATCTCGGTGGGAACGATATAAGTGAAGCAACATGAGTTTCACGAACGTATCCCTCTTTAGTACACAACCCGACATTAGATGGATTTTCATTTGGAAATCAGCTGATTCTACCATGAATTCTACCTAAATGAGTAAGTGTATTTTTTCCTACATTTGTTCACGAAAATATTCATACATTTGCTCCTCCACTTGTACTTAAAGGATTTCAATTTGGCGGAAAGGTCTGGTCATTGACGGTCTGAGGCCATATCAATGGCCGCACTGATCTGCACATTATCAGAAGGTTCAGCTACATAGGGAAGAGATCATCAGACTTCCTATACTCTGCTGCAATAGGGGATGAATTCCTTCCCATGGGTGGTAAAAATAGATCACATCATGCTCAGCTGCTAATTTTCGTGCCAGTTTTCTTTTTGACGAAGGAATCTTTCCCATGGATTGGTCAACATATTCTCCAGGCATGAACATTAGAACATGTTAAAGGATTCTAGAAACAATTTAGCTATTGGAAGGCTCTCTTCTACAGGAGTGGGGCGGCCTGATGGCCAGCGCTCTGTCCTTTGGTGCAACAGGCTTTCAGCTTCGAATCCTGGCGGTGACATGGATGTTTGTGTCCATGTTAAACTGTAGGTCCCAGTCCAATTAGCCTAAAGTATACAGAAAAAATGGCAATAGGGTGACAAACCAAACCAAATCTACAGGAGTGGAGGAGTGGAGGAGAATGTCCCTGTCCCTCATTTATAACCTCATTGATTCCATGCCTCGTAGGTGTGAGGCGATGTTTTCAGTGAAGAGAAACATACCCTTTATTGTAACTCATTTGTTACATTACATTTTTTATTTGTTTGTGTAATATGCATGGAGTGTGAATTTTTTGTTTGCCAACAAATATCGTAACAATAAATTTAATTACTTGTTGCTAGCTGCTCCTTTATTTTTTCATTTCTTACAACGCCTATTCGCCATATGCCATTCGCCAAACACTTTCTCATCCGCAGTACATGCACAAATAATGTCCCTTATATATATAATAATATATATATATATATTTGAGTAAATAAAGAACAAATAAAAAAATGGAGTTAAATTTATTTTCTATCCTGTTCAATCTGATAGTCCCTTTGTTAAACTATCATACTACGTCTTGATTTATAAGTTTCCAAGATAAAAAAAAAGCTTTCCTTAAAAGAGCAAGTTTGATCCTGTTTCACTCCTCCACCACAATCTTCCAGAATTCATTCAATGTTTTGGGTTTCCGCGTATACGGGGCTTATTTTAAAAGCCAAATGCACAGTAATCCTTGGGAGAATCATTCGGGGGATTGGGTTGGAAGCATTTAAATGGAAAAGCTTCAATTCCGGTTTACTTTCTCATTTTTTCTTCCAAATATAGAGCAATAGATTTTGTGGTATGACTGGTAGCCTCATCCTGTTGCAGCTGAAATGAAAACAGTTTAAGTAAAATGATGGAATGTCTTCCCTTTTAAAATAGAGGTTAAAACATATTTTTGATCATAAGTGAGTTATTTTTGAAATTTGGCTCTACTTTCATTATTTTAATTTTTCAGTTCACAGAACAACCAGTAGTAATCATAACACTTTGGCAAACTTTCTTTGTTTTCTCTGTACCAAACTTTTACACCTTTTTTCTATTTTTCGGTTGTTAACCGATCTTTTTTATTACATTTAGATAATTATAAGTTAGCTTCATCCACTCTAATTACTTATTTCCTTTTTTCCATTGTCAATCAATTTTCATGCAACAATTGTGCATTGTGTTAGACTGAAAAACCTTGTTTTGTCATTAGCCTGGAAAAATATGATTTATATTTTGATTTGTAGAAATTATAGTTTCTATAGAACTATTTAAAGAATTTGTGTTAGATCTTTGGGGTTTACAAAAATGTTTATGCTTTTTTGTTAGATAATAATCTTCTACCAATATTTTACAATTAAATATAATTTTACACATTTCTTTAATTTTATATCTATTATATAACTTATTTTACTCGTTGATATATTAAAATCATGCTTTCGCATCTTTTTTTTAATAACTGACTAGACTGTAACTGTCTAACTAATAACTGTCTTCTCTCAAAATTATAACCTTCAATATATAGTTTATGCTTCAGTGACATATTAAAGTAAACTATAATTTTAATGTTGCACTCCATAATTAAATCTTACTCCGAACTGATGCAATTAAGGTTTTTTAATTTTTTTTTACTCATTTAAATCTAATTCATCAAGGAAGTCATTGCAAAATAATTGAACGAACTCTGTATATACATACATACATTAATATACATAGTATATACTTATATATATAACTGCAGACCAAAATTTATCGCAAATATTTATCTAAAATATACATTAAAATGATGTTTGTCTTTTTGATGTCTGGATTTATCTAACGATTACAAGTTTCGTTACTGCCGTTTATGTACACTTCTTGAGCGATTTCTTTCTGACATTCATTTTCTTAGGTGTCTGTTTGTAATGCTTTTAAGGTTTTCTTTATAGAGAGTGTAATTGAAGTTTTTTTAATAAAATTTAGTTAGACTAGAGAAATTTGCTGTGGCTTTTATTATGCAAAATGGTCGCGTTTTTGGTCATATATATATATATATATATATATATAAATTTACGCAAGCCTTTATTTCTTTGTTAAATAAATTTTTATGCTGTACTGAATTTAATTAATGGCTTACTCATAAAATCATCTTTAATTCCTATATTTACATTTTGCACTAGATGTACAGTCACATTCCTGAAAGTTATTGAAAAATATTTGCGAGTAAGAAAAAATTAAAAAAGGGTTATTTTAAAAATATTAAATTTTCATTGACATATTCAAGCAGTTACTCATGAATTATTATCTCAGCAAAAAATAAATTTAATTATCACTAGATATTTTTATAATAAAATAATTGAGTTATTCGTAAAATTTTATAATAAAATAATAGATATTTTTGTGAGTGTAGGGGACTTCCCAAAGGCTTTTTTTAGATATTGAAGTTTGATAATTTTCTTTGCTTCATCTTAGACACGAACAAGAGAAAGAGTCTATAAAATACTTTTGAGGACAAAGTAGATCCTAAAACCTCGTAAACTCGTATTAAATTCCTTTCTTCAAATTTACTTTTTATTTAGTTAAAAACTCTTTATTTCTTAAAATGGTTTTAATGGGACAATCTTTATTTTTAACAAAACTATAAAATAAACGTAAATAAAGTTTATTATGGCAGGCATTTCAGTAAATTTTGAAACTTGAGTAGTATTTTATGATAAAAAAAATATCAACTTTTAGAATCTAATGTACCTTATTGTTTAAGTTACATCACTTTAAATGTAATACTAAGATAATAGAAGCAATATTTATTTTTTAAACATCAATACATTTTAGACTCTTTATTTTCATATTTGTATTAAACGGACAATTAACTGAAAATTTACATTGACTAAAGATATTAATTTTTTAACAACTGTCGTCAACTCTTGTTTCGAAATTATTTTTTCTGTAATGTGTTTTAGTATCTTATTATTTAAATAGTTTTTTATTCATTTTTCTGTTATATAATATAAATATGGTTAAATTGTAATTTTTAATTTGTAAATATTTAAATTGCTGTTTTGACTTTTATTCAATTCCTTCTATTAGCTCACACTCTCCCTATATATATCTTGTTCACATTTTCAATCGTTCATAAAATACTTTTTATTCATCCACTCAAGTTCAAAGGCATTTTTTTAAAACTTTCAGTAGATGACACTGGATGTGAATACAGTTTCTTCAAATATTAATTCAGTAATTAAATTTAATTAATTAATTGTGGTTTTTTTAGATTTAAGTTGCATGTATCTACCCATAGGTGGCGCCAGATAAACTTAAAAAAATGAATGAAAATTATTTATAAAGGACTTTCTGCAATATAGTGAAAAAAAAGTAGGAATTGAATTTAAAAATGTTTTTTTTTATATTACTTGTTTTTGAATTGAACTGGCAATTTAACTGTCAGCATTTTATATAGAATACTCATATAAGTGATAATATGGTATATATAACAGGTTATATAAATTGTTGGGTATATGTAATGTAAAATTTGATTGATCAAAACAGTTTTAATTCTTAAGCTTGTTTGCATATAAAAAAAAGCGCTGAATAACAAAGGATAACAAAGTAAATAAAAGTTGATTACTTGGATATTTTATATTGAAGTACAGTTAATTAATTACCATGATTCATTTTTCCATCCGCTTTCATTTAAACACGAAAACTTCATTTAACCATCAAAAGACTTGGCATTCAACTTATATTTTATTAACAAAATATTCAACACCCATTATGAATAATTATTTATATCTTACACAGGGTAACACACACAAGTCATAAATAATGGGACCGGTCCATTACTTTCCAGGGATTCACTAAACAGTAATCAAATCGCTGTTGGCACGCAACATCATCCGATTTGATGGGCATAAAAAGTATGCGATAGGCATTAAAAGTATAAAGTACATTGCAAAATGATGTTATAGAAAGTGTTGTTCTAATTCATCTGGCAATACAGACACAGTTAATATTTATGCCTTAAGCAAGGACTGCACTGACGTTACTCATTTAGCACTACCCAGGGGGCACGTATAACTTGAAGATACGCTACGGACCTCAATAACACTACACCCTCAAAGCTCTACGACCCTATTAGACAGGGGCCCTAGTGGTTTCCGAACCACTACAAACATCCATCTCACAATTGGGACTCGAACCTGAAACCTGTGGGACCGAGCTCCAGATTGCTAGACACTCGGCAGCCATCATCAATGCACCACCATGTTGCAGGAATGCCATGGATGACAAACAAATGAAATAATACTAATGGACATAATTTTCCCTATAGTCCTGTACATGGTAATGGTGATCCCTCAGACACCAGTCTCTGACTACCCTAGCAATTATTCTTGTGCTGTATGGTTTTCCTATGACAAATCATATGGTTTTATCGGATTTGGTGTCAGCTACTGTTACCTCATGTTCTGTCAACTCACTAAAGTCACTCTGTCAGATCGCTTTGTTTCTTGAGGCCATGTTCAGTTATAGGTTAACCATGTCTGGCAACAGCGCGAAACAAATGTTGATTTATCCTTAGAATTGATGTCACCACCTTAACCCAATTACATATTCTCTCTGAAATAGTTAACTATGCTCATATTGTACTCATAACTAGACATATTGTATACACACACAATGCATTGGTCCAGTCAAATGAAATAAGGCAAATCAAATTTGAATAAGATTTATGCGTTGGAATTAGTATTTCTGCAATTTTACATACCATGCATATGATCAGTTGTTATTTTCTTAAGTTATTTATAGTGCTATTTATTCATGCGCCGTCAAAATTTAATCATATGCGTATTAGATCGAAGGTTTTTCATATGATCCTTGCTTCTGATTGTTTTTTTCTTCATTTTCTTTCTAAATTTATAGTTTTTGTATATTGATGAATGGCCGTAAGCAAATGAAACCTAAAGCAGATAAATTATTCGCTGCAGTGTTGTTCAATTTGAATTGAAAATTTTCGAGAAAATTTAATTATACCATTTGGTTTTATCATGAATTTATATTGCATTTGGTAATAATGATATTTAGTGGTTTTCTCTAAATTTTGTTTCATATCTAAGCATTTTAATACATAAAAAATTTATGTGGATAAAAAAAATTTCTTTAAAGGGCAAATTTATTTCTCAGACTAATTAGATTAAATCATCCGACTTTTCCATTAGCATTAATTGGCTTTAGGTTAAACATACTTGAATATTGTATGTGTATTTAAGAAAAAAAATTAAGGTAAATGACCGCATTCAAATCACGATTTTCGAGAGGAGAAATCGAAATTTATTTTATTGTTTTATTTCGAAAAACAAACTTTTTGCCATCGTTCCTTTACAGTTTTGAATTTTTCTCTAGTCATCGAAAATCGAGATACACTTATTAAATCACGAGTGATTAGGATACTGATTTCATGCATTCAGAAGGGGCCTGAATGGTCGAGTGGCTGGCGCTCGGTACCACAGGTTTCGGGTTCGAGTCCCGGTGGCGCCATGGATGTCTGTAGTGGTTCGGAATTCACTTTAAGCCGTAGGCCCCGGTCTCATGTGACTGTAAGAGCGTCACGGGGCAAAAGTCAGACTTCTACCTACGGGCGCTCCATCACAACAGAAGTTGCTCCTTTCCCTCCATCCAGGAGTAGATCACTCATGGGATACTCGTACCGCACTGCAGAACATTGAGGATTAGTCACAACAACAACACCAATGCATTCAGAATTTCCACTTAAATTTCCAGAAAATCGTATTGCTGCACCAGCATGCGATAACAGTAATAGTTTTACAATATTTTACAAAATTTAATGACGTTTTACCTGTGTTGAAAGGGGAAATAGGGTTAATTATGAGGGGCCCAAATTACCCCTGTGCAGCAATTATTTTTTTGTATTTTTAATTTATATAAGGATAAACATCAAAGTTAATTACAAAAAGAAAATGAAAGAAAGTGTTACATTCAACCACGCCAGAGACTTCTTAACCATGACTGAAGAAGTTCATTTTATATGTAGCGGGTGCTGTAGTATCTGTTGCCACATATACAAATGTAGAAGTTACACCTGTATATTTTGAACGATGTAATGCATGCATTGAACTAAAATGTTTCAAATATATTCGTTAAGAGATAAGTAATTAACATTTTTTTTGTTAAAAAGCAATGCTTTTTTCTTATATTTTGTTGTAAATCATTCGATTGGCTGTAAATAAAATGTTCACTATTTAATTCAATGTATACATAATTGACATTATGTCTACATTTATATAAATAAATTTGGCGGGTTGTACACATTCATTAACAATAAATATCTATGTACATATATATTAATATGTGTGTCTTTCAATGATCTATAACCTAATTTAGCAATAACATCAGATAAGATTTCCTTCATAGCATCATTTTGGCCCCGAACATGGTCGATTAAATGATGAAAGTCAAGTACTAGTAATCATCGGGTTGGTAAGAAAGTAATTTCGGTTAATTCCATGCTTTCAAATGATGGAAACCAAAAGAACTTCCCAATACATGCGACTGGTTCTCAATTTTCATGGGGCATTTTTTTTCCTTATCCCACTTAGTAGACAGAGACAAAGTCCAAGAGTCCGTGTGGTCTCATGGAAGGAGGGAAAGGGAGTTGTGGCTTCTGTTGTGTAGAGCACCCGTGATTTGGCTCCCTGTCGCTGGAGAAAAAGGGCAGTGCTTTCCGGTAGGACGTTTAAGGGGAACTACCTCGCATTTCTGTAACATATGGGAGAAAAAATCGGACAATTCCCACCAGGTAGTCCGACTCACGAGGCTAGATGATGAGCATCACAAAGACCAGAAACAGTGTTTTGAAACAATGCCTACAACAAAGCCGCCAGCGGATTCAACTTAGAAAATGCTCACTTGTAACGCACGTTGCCACTGAGTTACGAGTCGGACATCGAGCATTTTATATTGTAATGAACGTTGTGAACGTAAATAGGATAAAATAATTATTTGTTATTTAATAAAATATATTATTCTTTATGATTTTGTCCATTTACTCGAGGTCAGTTTTGTAACAAGTGGTGTAAGAATTTTAAATTTTTATGTATATTACTTACATTGCCGTAAGAAGTTGTAAAGCAACCTATTTTACTAATGTAATATTTTTTTCTTATTCAAATTTTATTTCTTTTTTAATTTAGGCTATCAACTTTAACTTTATTACCTTAAATTACCAAATATAAGCATAACAAATAATGTAAAAAAAATTTTTTTTAAAGTCAATTCCTACTTTTTTTTTCATTGCAGAAAGTCCTTTATAAGTAATTTCATCTATTTTTTAAGTCTATCTGGCGCCATCTATTGGTAGATATATGCAACTTAAATCTAAAAAGAAACTAAAATTAATTAATTTAATTTAATTAGTGAATTAATGTTTAAAAAAACTGTATTAACATCCAGTGTCATCCATTACATGTTTAAAAAAATTATTTGAACTTGAGTAGATGAATAAAAAGTATTTTGTTAACGACTGAAAATTTGAACAAGATATATATAGGGAGAGTGTGAGCTAATAGAAGGAATTGAAAAAATACAACAAATTTATTTCAAATGCATCTAAAAAAAAATCTATTTTGGCTTACAAAGATTCCTTTCTTGCTAATGTAATAATGATTTTTAAAATAGTTAGATTAGGTTATCATTTTATTATTTTTATAAAGTAAGTGATAATATAAAAAAAATTAACGCTTTTTGTAACTTGCACTAAAAGAAATCTTAGTTTGAAACACAATTTCAAATTCGAGCGAAATTTTTGGTGTAGAAAGGGATTGAGCTTAAGATGTTATGATAAAATTTATAAATTCTACAAATTATCAAAATTTCACAAGGGGAAAAAAACCCTTAGAGGGGATATATCAATAATATCGAATCCTTGTAAATTTAGTTTTAAATGAAATCAGTGAAAGAGTTTTCGATTTCACCTCGAAAGTGAGATTCCCTGCACATTTTCCTGTAAAATTGAAAAACGTTTGGCCAGTGTCCACTAGATCATGTTTTTTATCACTTTCCTTTTCATTACTTGATTCTGTACTTGCAAAGAAGTAGAGTTTTTAGGTGCGTTTCTATTTACAAACTGCACATTGTATACGTAAAGTATGTGCAATCTGTAGTATTTTTCATACTACAGATTGAAGATACTTTTTGTATGATAAGCATACTTTAATACTTATAAGAAATAAGTGATAATAACCACTCTTTATAATAAAAACTATAATCTCTGATTAAACTTAATCTTATTAAACTATAATCTCTTATTAATATCTTACTAATCTCTATAATAATCTTATATTCCAATGAAGAAATCAAATAAAAAAAATCAAACACAATGAATCGTTATTTCTTATTTTTATCACATCAGGACACAGAAATAAAAACAAACTTTTAAAAAATGGATGCATTTTTTAAAGTTAACGTTTAAGTTAAATTAATGGCATGAAAAATTAATTTTTGAAGCTTTAAAAGTTAAATTAATGCTAAACTAATAATTAGTAAAGTTAATTATTAGTTTATAATATTAAATTAATAATTCATTTTTAAAAGTTATATTAATGCCAAGAAAAATTACCACGTATTAATACATTTAAAAAAAAAATAAAGATAATATTTCTTAAATAATATGGGAAAAAAAAATGTTAGACATATCCAATTATGTGCCCACATTAATATTGGTGATTATTATTTTTTTAATACTGAAGTCTCTTTATGAATTTTAAAAGAATTTCCATTTTTTTTAAATTTTAATAAATTCTTTTAAAATATTTGTTTTAAATCTGAAGTTACCACTATGTTTAATACATTGGGCAATTAAATTGATTATTAAAATTGTTAATTTTATCTTTAAATGAGAAATGGTGCTTATCATTAAATGAATAATGCAACTGCTTCTGAAGATAACACTGCAAGAATGTTTCCAAGCATATTTTTTAATCGATGCAGAAGTTTAAAAATAATTCATTAATTTAAAATTTAATTCTCTCATGAGATTTCAAATAAATTAGTCGGAAACAAAATAATTAAAAAATCTACTAGTAAAACTAAAAAAAATTAATGTATATACCTACTTATTTATATGAAATTTGTTGCAATTTTTGAATCGAAATTTAATTTAATTATTTGAATAATATTTTATAAAATTGAATTTGAAAATTTATTTAACCAATTTTTCGAGAAACTTCATAAATTGTAATAATTCGCAGCTGTTGTAACTGCTGTAAATGTTGTAGCATTTTTCTCACGGAAAGAGTTGTGGCATTTCTTTTCCAGGAGAGAGGAATGTATATTCTTTGACAAGTACATAATAACAGCTCATCACTCAAATTTGATAGCAAACAAGCAGTGTTGTGGGTAGTTATATTACATGCAATTAGCGTTTTGTACAAATCAGAACAACTTGTCCTTCAAATCAAATATTCAGTGTCATGAATACTGAGACCTCATGAAATTAGCGATTGTCTGTGAGAACTTCACAGATCGAAACAACTACTGATGAAATTTGGACTACACCATGAATTGCTTCATAGTGATAGGTGATCGACCATGGGCTGAGAAATTGTCTACTTCAAAGAAAAGTGAAGAAAGCTGACCCCCCTCTATTGACGAATTTTCTTAAAAGGAAGCTTTTTGGAGAATAATGGAGAGTTCCTCGACAAAGAATATTGTTTTTTTTCTCTGAAGTAAAACCCCATTGGGGTTTCATGTATCACACGATGAGATAATTAAATTCTGCAGCAGATCAGGCAATTAGATTCAAAGTAGACTAGTGAACTCTGAAAAATCTCCGACCATGGAGGGAACTGTACTTGTGTTCAAATTTTATTTTTTATTTTTCATTTCTTTGTATAATAACCCCCGAGTTCATTATTTATGTATCTATATATATAGATAGATATAAATATAATTCTTCTGTACGTGTGTTTGTCACTGAGTTCCTCCTAAATTGTTTTACTTATTTTGATGAATTTTTTGTTTGTATTTGACAAAATGTGGAGAATGTTTTTATGCCATCCCCTTTGTTGTCAGTCACAACCAGATGTTCTGCAGTCTATCAACTTCTATACCATCCAAACCATCGCTGGGAAAATTGGTAATAAAATGCATACGAGTATGTAAAATAGGTTCGCTCTATCCACTTTAGGGGACTTGGCACCAGAGGGTGCTGCAGCATTTCATCTTATACGCAGTTCAAACGATATCCATGAAAATGAGTATGCACATATATTGGCACATACAGCATAGATTCGCGATATGTACATTGATACAATGCATTTTTTTTTGGAAGGACAATGTATGCCTGGTTCTGCTAGTATACACACACATATATATATTGTGCCTGTAAATAAAAGATAATTTGTTCCCAAGAACCTTAAAGTGACACTCTTCTTGAAGCTGTTATAGTTCTAATATAGACAGAGACGTTACACTATTTTTTAAATATCTTTAAATGAACCCAATTACGCATCAAGCCGGTTTTTAGAAAACAAAAATACTGTCCAAATTTTTTCCTACTGAATTATTGCTAAACGACTAAAAAAAAATCTATTTTTAAAGATTTAGAAACAACACTTTTAATTTTCTTCTTTAGTGTTTTCCAGTACTTTATTCAGCCCAAGAGCAAATCAAAAAAAGGAAGTCTAAAGAAAGATTTCATCTTTCCCGAACTCCCCTGGGAGAATTATCTGAAAGGCACATAACCTCGATCAATGCAGACATCTGAAGAAAATCGACAGACAACAATAACAGAGGCACGAAAACAAAAAGTCATGTGTCTCCGGTAAACAAACAGTCTGGCAGAAAACGACCCGATATTTTTGCTCCGTCTTTCGATGCACAAAAAAGGGTCGATCCGTCACAACACGGGGTCACGAAATGTCTTATCTGTCAGCGGAATTTTCGGAAGAAAGGAAGCTCGTTCATCATCCCGATTCCGAGGAGATTCTCCTCGCTGGGGTTCAATGAGTGTGAAGTACTGCTCTCAAGGTTTTTCACTTATCTTAGTTGAGTGTAAATGCAATAGAGTTATCATTATCTTTGTATCTTAAAAGATACAAAAATAATACATTTTTTTATTAACCATAAAATTATTGGCATTGTTTTGGGGAGCTGGTTTTCGATTCCTTGACCACTTTCAACGTTTCTTCATATTATTTTTTAAATTTCTTCTTGACCTATTCTTATTGGATTTTTTACATTTCTTTTCTTCTTTTTTTTTTTTTTTAATTCATAACAGTTTAAATTTCTCACAAGAGCATTTTTGTACCTAGCATTTATTTAAATTTCTTTCACGAGCTCATAATTAAATAATTGAATAATGCAAAATTGTTCTAAAAGATCGTCTGGTGAAAGCGAAAACCATTTTATTTCAAAGTGAAAATGAGATTTTTCAAGAAAAATTTGATGGACTACATGTATATCATTCCAACAGATTATATTTATCGTGTTTTTATTAATTTTCCTATTTTACAGATACGGAAGAAAAAGTATTTCTTAAGAAAAAATAAGTTTCCTTTTCAGATTATTATTATGTAGCTGTTATGTAACTACTTGTTGTTGTTGTTGTCGTATCCCCAGGAAAGGAGAGAAGAGAAGGCATCTTCTGTTGTCATCAAATTTAAGCAACCATTTTTCTTCCCATCGTATTAGGAGCACTATCTGCAATAAAAGATTTAAATTTTCATTGGTATATTATTGACATCTAAATAATTTTTTACTATATATATTTTTGGTAAAAGACCCTTAGGTGCTCCTTCTTTGAGGATGCTGCAGCTAGAAACAGTCACAAGCCCTGACACGATCATCTTTTTGCGGATAGCTTCAAGCAAATGACGCATAACATTCAAATAATGTTCCTTGTTGACAGTTTGGCCCCCGGCGGAAGGAATTCAGAATGCACCACACCCCGGTAATCGAAGAAAACAGTCAACATGACCTTGATTTCTGAGCGACTGTGGCGTGCTCTTTTCCGTCTTGCTTCATTCACCTTTGTCACGATATTCGCTCGATTGATCGGTATTTTCCGGGCAGTCCATTAGGTTTCATCTTCAAGATCACCACATTTCATTGCTTAATTGGTCAAGCATTGTAAGCATACAAGACAAGAAGGTCGAATATGAAACCAAATTTTTAATAGTATTCGAATACTGACGAACTTTTTCCCAGTTTATTCCACTATGGGCCCTAAAAAAATAAATATAAGAACAATTAAAAACTAAAAAAAAATAATAATATTTTTATATGACAAATTTTTCTGGAAAATAGGAAATTTTTTTTTCTAAATCTGAAATTAATAAAATTACCATTTATTTATATACCATTTATATATCACTTACACTCACCACTATATATACCTCATATATACTATTTATATCTATTTATACATAATATTTATATATCTCCCTGCATTTATACAACGTATATATGTTTTAAAACAGTGAGACTTTACAACGATTTAATTGACGCTTATTTCTATTTAACACCAATAACCCTCTATATACTAAATTAATATGGAGTTTCTGAACGTTACTGAGAAACACTGCAGAAACTGATATCCCACAACCAGCAGATCAAGCAGTTCTAACATTGAATAGGATTGAAGTTACTACTGTGTCCAAAAAGTAAGACCCATTTTCAATTTAAAACTCACAAGGTTTAGAGAATTTCATTTTTTTCTGCTTTTTTTTGGGTTGCTGGCACAGTCCTTGACATTTGTGGGAAATTTGACGTCAAAATGTTCATTAGTGTTTGAGATACGCTTGGCTTTGTGAGGCGCTAAAACTGATTCCGGCGATTATTGAAATGTCTAAATTAATTGAACAATAACTTGGATTATATTTTGTTTACGTATAGAATGTTGCAGAAGGCATTCGGTGAGCGTTTCTATATCGGAAAGAAATGTTTATAAGTGGTATAAACATTCAAATAAAGCAGAGAACGCTAAAGACGAACAGTCCCCTGGTCGATCTTCCACCTCAGCCGACGAAGTTCACGTCCAAAGAATTAAAGATTTGGTGCTTGCAAACCGTCGATTTAAAATTAGAGACCTTGCTGATGATGTTGGAATTTCAAAAGGATTGGTCAATTTCATTTTGGGCCTCAAACGCACTAAATCTCGATTGGTACCGAAAACGCTGAATGCGCCAGCTGCATTTATTCTTCGTGACTTTTTCCCCAAAAATAAAACCCATATCGTTCCACAACCACCGTATTCACACCGTGCGACTTCTGGCTATTCCCTAAACTCAAAAGACCCTCCGGGGACACCGTTTTGAGTCGATTGAAGAGATTCAACGTGAAACGAAGCGAGCTTTTAAGGCCATCAATGCAGATGACATTTTAGCATGCATTGAAGATTAGAAAAAAAGTTGCCACAAGCACATTGTGTCCGGAAGGGATTACTTTGTAGGCGGTGAAATAAATTCGGCAGAATAAATAGAGGCATTTTGAAAAAAAATTGGTCTTACTTTTTGACACAGTAGTACTTTGCATTGGACATTTACTCAATTCGAGTAGTAACTGAGAGTCCCCATATGACTGACTTAAACTCTGGACGTATCCATTTTCAAATTCCCCCAATAACCGAATTACCCTGTGGGGCGTGGGCCCCATTTTGGGAAACACTGATTTTAAAGGACTTGAATACTTCTCCCCTCCTCCTTTAAATTAACTGAAGGACTTTCCAGCCTATAGACTTTTTTTACCCATCCCTAGATTTGTGAACAAAACCTCCTTTGATTCAAAGGTTTTCGGTTTGGCTTCATTAATGGGGTTTTAAACCTGATTTTCAGAGTTCAAAACTCAACGTACAAGCCGTGTATATATTTTTTGATGCTGCTCAAGTTTTCAAAAAAGGGAATTATTATACAGCTAACCCCATAAAAAAGGAAATATTTCATTTTAATAAATTTCTATATTTGTATTATTATAGCATGGATAGAAATACAATTATGGTTTTAAAAAATTGTAGATTTGGCTAAAACTTTAATATTATTAAGAAAACTTTCGCAGAGTAACGAGATATTTGGAGAAATTTATTTCATATCTATACATGAAATATTTTTGTCGTAGTTAATTTTATGCCAGTTACAGCATAAAATGATGTAGAAATGCATCAAAATAACAATGAACATTGGAAAACAAGATTCATTTCTTTAAATATGATTCGTTGGAATACATAATTACAGTTAAAAATAAACCGTCTAAATTCCTTTATTAAAATGGCTATTGCAAATATATTGTAAAAAAAAGTTATTCTACTACAAAAAAAGTACATCACTTATGCGAAAGTTAGTCTATGCATTGCAAACTTTTTTTTCTTTCTAATGCAGCTGGCAAACACTTAGACAGCTTGGTCTTGGATGCCTTAAGGCAAGCGCTGCACAGACGTTACTCACTTTGCATTACCCAGGGCACGTGTAACTTGTAGATAAGCCACGGACGAGGAGTAAGAATGCCCCCGCACCGCTCTACGATCATATGAGACCGGGACCTACGGTTTAAAGTGTATCCGAACCACTACAAACATCTATGGCAACCGGAATCTCGAACCCGAAACATGTGGCCAGCGCTAGCCACTCGGCCTTTCAGGCCCAACATTGCAAACTATGAAAGATAGTCTATGCATTGCAGCAACCTTCACCATGTAAAAGTCTATTCTTTTTTTATATTAACTCTGCAGCTTTGGCAACACCAACAAGAGCACCAACAGCGCCCTCTTACTACCGGCTGAACTTCCTCAATAGTGACCAAGAATTCTTCTGTGAGGTTAAATGTGACGCTTTTCTTTTTATTTTGTTAAAATTTTCATACTTGCCCATATGCAATTTAAAATAAAATAATCAATTGTTACATAACTTGGGCCCATCCTCATTAACCTATTTTCCACTTTTCATAACTCTACTTTGTATGCCATTAGCTTCTTCTTATCCTGTTTTTTCTTCAGGCTACCAGTCAAGTCAGGGCCCTGATGGTCGAGTGGCTAGCGCTTTGATGGTCGGTACCACATGTTTCGGGTTCAAATCCTGGCCGCGTCATGGATGTTTGCAGTGGTTCGGAATCCTCTTTAAACCGTAGGACACGTGAGCGTCACAGAGCCCAATCAGACTTCTGTTAAACACATCATTCCCAAACTATAAAGAGGTAACTCAGCTCTAGCCACAGTGTTGTAGTAGTAGTACCAGTCAAGTAAATCGAACCAAGCCCCATTTAGTCAAAGTCAATAGGCAAAGGTAATGAATAAACCTGGAAACATATAATAAGCAGTTAATTAGATTTAAATGCCAGTCATTTTTTAGACGGTGTATAATATGTAATCTACCATAATGGATTACTTTCATAAATAACTGTCTTTGGAAAAAATCCATTTTTATTAAATATACGAATAAGTCTATTAAAGTGTTCCAAAAAATATGGCTGAAGTTTCGGGTAATATTTCGAATAAATATTTTGTGTCATACTTCATTTTGTGAGAAAAAGTACAGACAAGTAATAAAATAATAAGTGACAGAAGGAAAGTAATGTTTGTAATTAATTAAAAAGCAAGGTCTAAGAAAACTAAAACAAATGACCCACCAAAGAAGATATATAAATATATTAAATATGCATGAAGAGCAATAAAACTTATTTATCTTTTAAATAAATTAATTAAAATATAAATTTCTTAAGCATTATCTCAAATATTTATACAACAATATGAGTTCCTTGTTTTATGCTTTTGAATAATTTAGTCATTTTATATAAATGATAATTAACAAGAAGTAATAGTGGCCTGAATGGCCGAGTGGCGCTCGGTACCACGGGTTTCGGGTTCGAATCCCGGCGGTGCCATGGTTGTTTGTAGTGGTCCACTTTAAAAAGTAGGTCCCGGTCTAGCGTGATCGTAGAGCGTTGCGGGGGCATTGTTGCTCCGCGTCCGTGGCTTATCTTCAAGTTACACGCGCCCCCTGGGTAATGCAAACTGAGTACGTCTGTGCAGCACTTGACTTAAGGTGACCAAGCTGTCTGTGTTTGCCAGCTGCATTTGAAAGAAAAAAAAAGCAAGAAGTAATAGTTTATAATGACTTATAATAATACAGTAAAAGTTTTACGCATAACTTATATGTTATATTAAAAGAAAAGTTATATAAATTTATTGCACGATAAAAACTGATATATTAATTATTTAATATTAGTAGTATTTTGAAATTATAAATTATAAGTTTATTAATTAACTTAGATTTATTCATTGTATAAAAATTTATTTTCAACTAATTAAAGTTAATCATTAGTTTTAAACTCGGTATTTTTTTCTTCTGTATTTAAAAAAAATCAAAAGGATTAATTTCGGAAAGAAATTACAGTTTATAAAATGCAAACATAGATTAGAAAGATAATTTGAAGAATTAGAAGCGCATATCACTTATTAAAATACTCGTAATTAAAATATTTTACATTTTTTTTTTAAATTGTGAAATAATAATCATGAAACTTTTAATCATGTAAAAAATTGAAATCTCTTTCTTATTAAGTTAAACATTTCCTAAGTTAATACATCCATTTTTTTTTCTCTGTAAAATCCCTGGATTGATATTAATTTCTTTTATTTCAGAATTTTATTTGCAAAATTCCTTTTTTTTTTTTTTTTTTTTTTTAAATGAAACTCAAGAAAAGCAAAATACATTGTAAGTTCCGAACATAATAAGTAAATTATTTACTAAAGTTGAAATGATAAAGCATAACAGTATAAAAATATTTCCTTAAAAATTAAATCATCCTCCAAACATTTTAAACTATAGATACAGTAAAATTTGAACAAAAAAAAAATATTATAATTTTTGAAATCTGTCTAATGCTTAACTTAAAATAAGATTTCGAAATATGAATTCATGTCGGGAATTCAGAACAATATACAATATACAATACATAAAGAACAATATACAATATACAATACATAAAGAACAATATACAATATACAATACATAAAGAACAATATACAGTGCATATAAAATCAAATTGTTATAAAATTAACTTTTCAAATCATCCTCCAAATACTTTAAACAATAGATAGAGCAAAATTAAACAAAAAAAAAAATATTATAATTTTTTAAAATATTTCTAATGTTTAACGTATGAATTAGAATCGAATAATCGATATAATAATTTTATTAGTATATCGATAATATTATTATTATATCGATTATTCTATAATAATTAATATTGATATTAATATTATTATTATATCAATAATAATAATATTATAACCCAATTGTTATAAAATTAAGTTGTTCAAATGATAAGCATGTAGTTTTTGGATTAAATTAATTTTATAATATTTATTTAATATTATAAGTGTAAGTATGACAAATTACCATCATCATTATCCAAAAAAATATATCCATTATTTTAGGGGTAATAAGAGTAGACTCTTAAAATAATAATACGTTGTAAGTTTTATTGTGAAAAGGTCATAACGGTGGAACGGAATACAGAATAACCAAATAAATAAAGAGAATTTATTCTTAAACTATATATCAATAAGAATTTTAACATTCTTTCATTTTCAAAGTTTAGTATAACGCTAGAAAAGGCTTTCTGCATGGTAATAAATAGATAAATATATTCTTCAATGCTCTTGGTGAGCGATGTTACAATCAACGGCACTCGGAGATCTCCCTTGCATACTAAATTATCCCACATTGTGCTGCTATCAGCTCTAGAAATATGTTGCAAGCGACGTGCTTCGCATTTGAAGTAACTTTTATCATGAATTATTGTAACCTTGACTATTAAATTTATTAATTATATTCAGCGCGTGTTTAGAACTAACCGTTAAATTCTAATAATTTTACCTGTGTTTATTATCAATTTCAAAATAATATAGTGATAATCTTATACACAATTTATTATTTTTTTTCTAAAGTATTTTTATTAAACAGAAAGATCCAAAATGCTTTAAAAATGGTAACATTTTAGACACTATGTATAAGAGCTCCGCACAGTCAGTCCTATCTGTTAGGGAGTTTTCCTTGTTTATAATCAAATACAATACGCAATCGAGGGACAATTATCCCTAAAGATTTTCCCTCTTCAACAATCATGGGAGGCTTGATGGTCAATAGATTAACGCTGTAGCTTAAAGAGCTTAAACTAGATTACTTTGTGTACAAAATGTTTAGTTACATATTTAATATTTGTTTGGTTTCATTCATTGGAAAGTGACGTCATCTTCTATGGGAATATCTGTGGTTTTTATCATGACGACATGTAAATAACTGACTTCTGTTTAATGTAAATGAGGAAGACACCTACGGACTTCACAGTACACCACAGACTTCAGGTTCGAATCGTGGCAGTGGCAGGGTTGTTTATGAGAGGTTAGGAATCCACTTTAAACTGTAGGTTCCGGTCTGATTAGCCTAAAGTCTGCACAAAATGACAGTAGAGCAACAAACCAAAAAGGACCAGTAAAAAATATTTTTTGTTCCTTTTTGAAAAAAAATTCGGGTGTCTTCCTCATTGAAATGCAGTCTTGAAATTTCAATCAGTAATCGACCAGTAATAAATACTTCTCCATCCTTTTTGAAATAATTCATATGTCTTCCTCATTGAAATGCAATCTTGAAACTTCAATCGGTATCTTTCTTTTAAATTTGCATGGTTATAGAATTGATATGATATTGTCAATTGGGATAAGTCAAATATGTTTATTATATGAACAGTTTTTTTAAATATGTTTTTAAATCGTGTTAGTGTTTCAGTTGGGCTTGATTGTATGTGCTGCACGCTTTAACTGTTAATAATTATTCTAATTAAATAATTCTAATAACTTTATTATAATTATGTTATAATAACATTCATTCTATTTTTAATAATTATTTCAATTAAATCATTTAATTGTTGAAATTAAATGATTTTATAAATTTACTTGTTTTAACGATAACATTAAAAAGTTAGCATTTAAATAGTTCTTATGTGCTACAGTCAGTTCTGAGAAAAAATATAGAGATTGCCGGTAAAGGTTACAGGGATTGTCAAAATGGTTTAACGTCACGAATTGCTCCATGTTTGTCTTGGAAAGTAAAAGCCATAAATAATATTCTTCCATCCTCTTTGAGATAGTCGCAGTTGTTTTTCTTATTGAAGCTTTTCCAGACGTCTTAAAAGTATAAAAATTTTATGTTTAAAATAGCCATCGTTATAGAATTTACAGAATAAAATCATTATAGAATGTTGTTACCAACTTGGATGAGTGACACATATTGTTAAATGAACATGTTTTTTATTATGTTTTGCAATTTTGTCACAGTTTAATTTTAATAATTATTTCAAATAAATGATTTAATTGTTGGAAATAAATGAGTTCATTTATTTAATTGTTTTCATGATAACATTAAAAAATAAATACATGTTATACAACTAACGTTTTTGTGCTACAGTCAGTTCTCCATAGAAAATGTCTGTACAGATGATAGAGATTGTCAAAATACAGAATGTCATACTTTAAAGTCACGAATTGCTCCATATTTGTCTTAGAAAGCACAACACACAAAAAATATTCTTCCAACCTTTTTGATTTGTTTTCCGTTATTGGTTTTCCCAGACGTCTTAAAGTATAATCATTTTATCTTTGAAATTCCCATTGTTAGGGATTTGTTATGATGTTATTGCCAACTTGGGAAAGTCACACATTTTATTAAATGACCATATCGTTTTTTTTAATTATTCCTGCAATTGTATTAGTGTTTTATTTGGGCTTGATTGTAATTTTTTAATAATAACTAGTTGTATTAAATCATAATATTGTTCCAAGTAATGTTAAATAAAAAAAAATATTAATTATTCTTTCAATAAAACACTTAATTAAAAAAAATAATTAAACAGTTCTTCAATTTATTTAATCTTAATTAAAATAATTCCAGAACGTACATGAACAAAATAATCAAAGTAAACGACAATCTCAATCTTTAACCTGATTTGAATATCTCATTTCTTTTATTCCTTTTCATATTCGAACAATACCTAAATGATCCTAAAAGGCTTATTCTGTTTTATATCTCTTATCAGCTTAAAACGAGCTCGTTTTTTTCTTCTACTCCAAATAGTAATTTAAATTAAGAGCTTTGTTGGTGAATGGGATCCGATGGCTTTATTGAATAATGGTGCTCATTTTAAGTGGAATGCATGTCCTCATCTAATCAATTTAAAAGCTTTTCATTTCAGAATGAAGTCAGAATTTTTCTTCCGTGGTTGGTAATAAGTGCCTCTAGATTAAAAACCATGATTATATTTTTTTTTCACTTACAAAAGTAGAATAAAAATTGCGAAGTGGGATATCATTAACCTGTGATTCATTTGTACTGTGCAGACATGTTTAATTTTTTAAGTAGTTCTAATGCACTTTAATACATTAATGTTCTTGCGGCGTTAGTGCAATGCATCAGGGCACCATGTCAGGCGAAGCCAATTTTTTTCAATGGATTTTCCTTTATTTTTAAGGGAAGATGCATCAATTAAGTGCTGGGTACATTATTCCATTAAGCCATCATATCACTCATATCACTGGAAAAGACGCACTTCGTTGGATCTGAAAGCCCATTTTAAATGTCAACAAGGAAGGTTTCAAGGGAAAAAATATAATATTTATTTATTTGAATTTCTCTAATTCTCAATTTTACTTTATATTTACCTATTCATAATTAAATGAACATCGGATATTGAAATCTGGTTTCAATTTTCTTATTTGTTGCTCTCATTTTAAAATTGATTTCTTTACATACACATGTTAAAAATTTTGAACATTTACTATCACCATCAAGCCTTTTTTAAAAACCAAAATATTGTCCACATTTTTTTTCTACTAAATTATTTATTAAGAAACTAAAAAAATTCTATCTTTAAGAATTCACGTACAACACTTTTAATTTTCTTCTTTCATTCTCAAGTACTTCCCTCATCCAAAGACCAAATCAAAAATGGTCTCAAAAAAGATTTCATCTTTCCCTAACTCCCGCGGGTGAGTTATCTGAGAGGCACATAACCTCGATCAATGCAGACATCTGAAGATAATCGACAGAAAACAACAACAGCGCGGCAGTCACAAGTCCGAATACAAAAAGTCATGTGTCTCCAGTAAATAAACAGTCTGTTAGAAAACGGTCGATATTTTTTGCTCCATCTTTCCACGCATAAAAATGGGTCGATCCGTCACAACACAAGAAGGGTCACGAAATGTCTTATCTGTCAGCGGAATGTTCCGGAAGAAAAGGAAGCTCGTCCATCATCCCGATTCCGAGGAGAGCTGCCTTTCTCCTCGCTGCGTCGCAATGAGTGTGAAGTGCTGGTATCAATGGTTTTTCACTTATCTTATTTGAGTGTAAATGCAAAAGAGTTATCATTATCTTTGCATCATAATAGATACAAAAATGAAGAATTTTTTTATTATCATCTAATTAAAGGAATTGTTTTGGAGAGCGAAGTTTTTCGTTTCCATAGACACTTACAATATTTATTCTTATTATTTTTTAAAAACATTTTCATGACCTATTCTTATTGGTTTATTTACATTTCTTTCTCGGATTATTTTATACATAATAGGTTAAATTTCTTCTAAGTAACAAAATTTGATAGCCATCTTCAAGTATGATTGGCAGTTGCATTTTGAGCAGTAAGTGGAGACTTAATCTTTTTCACTTTTTAAAAAAAAAAAAAAAAAAAAAGAAAGTGAAAGTAAAATTTGAAAGTAGTTCATATCTGAATTAATATCCGCATTATGTTTCGCCTTCAAATGTGCATGAAGTTGATCGCGTTTCATTGATTCGTTGGTCAAGCATTGTTGGCATAAAAAAGACCATCTGAATTCCTTTATTAAAATGACAATTGCAAACATATTGTAAATATTCTGCTACAGAAAAGTACACCACTTTTGCGAAAGATAGTATATGCATCGCAAAATACCATGATTATGTAATCCACCAGCAACGTTCTTCATTTAAAGTTTATTCTTTTTTTGCATTAAATCTGTAACAGCTGAATTTTGCAAAACTTACTGCATCGCAACACCAGCTCCCTCTTAATACTGACTGAACTCATTCAGTAGTGGCCAAGAATTCTCCTGTGAGGTTAAATTTCACTACTTTCTCTTTATATTGAAATTAATTTTTTTTATGGTTGCCCGTATGTAATTTAAAATACAATAAGGCATTATTACATAACTTCGGTCCATCATCATCTTCAGCCCAATTTTACCTTTTCACAACTCTGTGCCTTTAGCTTTGTCTATTGTATTTGTTCTTCATGGTACAAATAAGACCAGTACCAGTACCAGTACCAGATAAGTACCAGTTCTTCATGGAGGTCAATAAGTTGTTTAACTATTGAGTCAATTGAACCAAGTCCCATTTTCCTGGAAAGTCAATAGTTAAAAATAATCAAGAAAATTAAACTGTGAATAAACCTGGAAACGTAACATAAACAGTTAATTAGACTTAAGTGTCCGTGCATTTTGTCGATTATTGCCTGTGAGATAATTTCGTATATAATATGTCATTTACATTATTGGATTACTTTGCATCAATAACAGTCTTTGGAAAATAATTATTTTTACTAAATATACGAATAAGTTTGTTTTCCAGAAATATGGCTGAAGTTTCCGGTAATATTTCGAATCAATATTTTATGTCTTACTTCATTTTGTGAGAAAGAGTACAGACACTTAATAAACAAATAAGTGACCGAATGAAAGTAATATTTGTAAGTTAAAGGTTGGAGAAAACTAAAATCAAATTACAGATAAAAGAAATTATATAAATATATTAAGTATACATGAAGGGCAATAAAACTTATTTATCACTTGAATAAATGTATTAAAATATATATTTCTTAAGCATTAACTCAAATATTTATATAGCAATATGAGTTCCATGTTTCATATTTTTGAATAATTTAGTCATTTTATATAAATGATAATTAACAAGAAGTAATAGTTTATAATGACTTATAATAATAACGTAAAAGTTTTATACATAATACCTCATATGTTATATTAGAAAAAATTACAATTTAACATCACATGATAAAAAACTGATACTATTCCAAAAATATATTTTATAAAAATAATTATTTGTTATTAATAGTATTTTAAAATTATAAATTATTAATTTAGTAATTAATTTAGATTCATTATTGTATAAACAATTTTCAACTAATTAAAGTTAATCAGTAGTTTTTTCTTCTGTATTTAAGAAAAATCGAAAGGATTAGTTTGGAAAGAAACTATAATTCATTTAATGCAAACATAAATTAGATAAATTATTTAGAATTATAAGCGACATCACTTAATAAAATATTTTTAATTTAAATAATTTTTTTTGTTTTAAAAAAAAAATAATAATCCATAAAAATTTTACTCATTTAATAAAGTGAAATCCTTTCTAATAAAGTGGAACAATTCTTACGTTAATGTATCCGTTATTTTTTATCCGTGAAATTCCTGGATTGATATTAACTTTTTTATTTGAGAATTATCTTTGTCAAAGTCCTATTTTTTTAGTTTTAGAAACCAATAATTACAATTCTGACCTATTTCTCTCTACAGACTTTAAATATTAATAAAAGAAACTCAAGAAAAACAAGACATTATTGCAAGATACAGACATAAAAAAATAACTTACTTACTAGAGTTGAGATGATCAATCATGACAGTAATAAAGAATTATGTTTAAAAAAACATTTTTAATTATCCTCCAGGATATTTTCCATTAGATGCTTTAAAATTAAATAAAAAAAAAATAAAAAATTTATAATTAATTTTTTTTTAATATTTCTGACATTTTATTTAAAACTAGCAGAATCCGGCAGACGTTGTCCTGCCAAAGAAAGTGCATTGTAGAAAATTACATATCGCGAATATATTCTCCATGTTCCAATATAGGTGCATATTAATTTTCATGGAAATCGTTTAAACGGTCTATAAGTTGAATAGCTTCAGCCCCCCCTGGTAGCGAGTCACATTAAAGTGGATAGCGCGAACCTATTTTCCATACTTAAATACATAGTATTACCCATTTTCTTAGCGTTGGATTGAACGGTATAGAAGTAGCTATACTGCAGCACCCTCTGGCGACGACTTACAACAAAGGGGATAGCATAAAAACATTCTCCATGTTGTGTCAAACACACAGAAAAAAATTCATCAAAATCGGTAGAGCCGCTTAGGGGGAGTTCAATGACAAACACATGTGCAGAAGAATTATGTATATAAAGATTAAATTTCAAAATATGAATTCGTATCGATAATTCAGAACTACGTTTTAAAAAGAATAAAATTGTTATAAAATTAAATTGTTCCAGTTATTGCTTATTACTAATTGTGTAGTTTTTGAATTAAATTAACTATATAATATTTATTTACTCTTATAAATGTAAGGTTGACAAATTACCATCATCATCCACAAAACTGTTTCCATAATTTTATGAGTAGAAACATAAAATAATAAGACGTCATAAGTTTTATTGTAAGATAAAAGTTAAAATGATGAAAACGCAACAGAATACAGAATAACCAAATAAATAAAGTGAATTGTTCTTAAACTGTATATGAATAAGAATTTTAATATTCTTTCAAATACAAAGAAATACTTTAAGAAACAGTTTCCTTATGAAACTGCATTTCTGGTATAACACTAGAAAACGTATTCTGCATGATAATAAATAGATAAATATATTCTTCAACGCTCTTAGTGAGCGATATTACAATCCACTGAGTTCGGAGATCTGCTTTGCATACTAAATTATCTCACATTGTGCTGGTATCAGCTCCAGAAATATGTTCCAAGCAACGTGTTTAGCATTTGAAGTAACATTTACTATGAATTATTATAACCTTGACTATTAAATTTAATAAGTGAATATATATTCAGCGTATCTTCAGAACTAGCTATGCAATCATAGTCAATTTTTAATCTTTTCACCAATTCCTTCCCTGTGTTATTTGTTATATTGAGTAGTATTAAAACAGAGTGCGTCCTAATATTATACAGGAATATAAAATGTGGACAAACATCTCCCGTTCTTTTTGTGCTAGAGTTTTGATCCATCACCTCTTGGCTTCTTTACCCTGCTCGCAAATATTAAATAAATGTAAAGTATGTTTCGAAGCGATTTAGAAAATTCCGAGAAATGCCTGAAATTCTACTCCTGAAGTGATACATTTATTACTAAAGATAAATAGGTCCAAGTATTAAAAATTTGCTTATAACCCTTATAATTTTGTCTGAAATAACATAAAATATATTTTAGAAAATTAAATCATTTAATTATTTAATTGTTAATAATAAATGATTTTATTAATTTAATTGCTTTAATGTTAATATTAAAAAGTAAATATTAATATACTTTTTATGGACTACAACTTATATTATTTACTACAGTCAATTCTAAAAAATAGTATAAACTCTGTAGGGGTTATAGAGATTGTCAAAATCCAGAATATTAAACGACATGAATTGCTGCATTTTATACTGGGAAAGCACCAAATATAAATAATATTCTTTCTTCCTCTTTTAAACAGTCAGATTTGTTTTTTTTTATTGAAGTTTTTACAGACGTCTTAAAAAGATAATCATTTTATCTTTGAAATTGCCATCGTTATGGAATTGATATGATGCTATTACCAACTTGGAAAAGTCACACATTTCTTTACACGACCGTTTCGTTTTTTAATTAATGTTTCAGTTGTATATATTTTTTAGTTGTGCTTGATAGTCCTTTTATAATAATAATTGATTTAATTGAATTACACCATTGTTTCAAGTATCGTTAAAATTTTTAAAAAATCAATATTAATTATACATTCAATATAAATAAACTAAATAATTGCAATGAAAAAACTGATCAGTTCAGTTCTTTATTTTGTTCTAGCTTGATTAAAATTATTTCTGAACATACTTGAATAAAATAATCAAAGTAAACGATAATCTCCATCTTTAAATTGCTTTGGATTTTTTATTTCTTTTATTTTGGTACATATTCGAACAATACCTAAATGATCCTAAAAGGCTTATTCTGTTTTATATCTCTTATCAGCCTAAAATGAGCTCGTTTTTTTCTCCTACTCCATATAGTAATTTAAATTAAGAGCTTTATTGGTGAATGGGATCCGATGGCTTTATTGAATAATGGTGCTCGTTTTAAGTGGAATGCATGTCCTCATTTAATCAATTTAAAAGCTTTTCATTTCAGAGAGAAGTTAGCATTTTTCTTCCGTGGTTGGAAATAAGTGCTTTTAGATTAAAAACCGTGATTATATTTTTTTCACTTACACAAAAGTAGAATAAAAATTGGGAAGTGGGATATCATTAACCTGTGATTCGTTTGCGCTGTTCAGACATGTTTAATTTTTTAAATACTTCTAATGCACTTTAATACATTAATGTTCATGCGGCGTTAGTGCAGTTGATCAGGACACCGTTTCAGATGAAACCTAATCTATTCAATGGATTTTTCCTTTCTTTTAAAGGGAAGATGTATTAATTAAGTGCGGGTTACATAATTCCATTAAGCCATCATATCATTGGAAAATACGCATTTCGTTGTGTCTGAAAGCTCATATTAAATGTCCATGCAACTCTTTTTGATTAACTTTCAAGGGAAAAAAATATAATATTTATTTATTTGCATTTCTCTTATTCTCAATTTTACTTTGCATTTACCTATTCATAATAAAATGAACAGCGGATATTGAAATCTGGTTTAAACTCAGTTTTTGGTTTTGTTATATTCCTTATTTTTTATTCATTTTAAAATTAATTTTCCTCGCATAAACATGTTGAAAATGTTCACATTATTCATATAATTAATAAGGGCATCTTTCTGTTTTGTTGACATATTTCTTTAAAATCTTAAAATTTTTTTTGTCATAATTTTATTTTTTAACAAGCAGTTTATGTTTGAATATATAATGTTTACTATTTTACAAACAACTTCTAGAGATTTTAGCATTCTTTTTTTCTCACTGGAAGTGTTTTGGGATTTCATTCCCAATAGAGAGGAATGTATATTCTTTGACAGGTACATAATAAGAACCCAACACTGAAATTTGGCACCAGACAAGCAATGCTGTGAATAGTTATATTACAGGCAATTCGTGTTTTGTACTAATGAGAACAACCTGTCACTCAAATCTGATCGCAATTATCAGTGTCATTTAAATTGAAACTCCGGATATTTGCGATTATCTGTGTGAACCTCACAAGTCGAAACCATTACAGATGGAGTTTACTATATCATGAGTTGTTCCATCGATGAAATTATGATGGTTGTTAGCCCGTGAGCAGAGAAATGTCTACTCTGACATTAGCTGTCTAGCTGACCAACCCCCCTCTTGACAGATTTTCTAAAAAGGAGGTTTTAGGACAAGAAAGGATAGTTCTGCGATGATCGACAGGAGGGTTGTTTTTTTCTTTTTTTCCCTCTAATTTAACTGATAGGCAATAATTTTTCGCCTGTTTTTCAAAGTGAACCCCTTGTGTTTTATCACTCCGTGTGATAATTAAGACTCGAGAATTCTGAAAAATTTCCGACGTTGGCGTGATCTGCACTTACTTGTGCACTTGCGATCAAATTTAATTTTTAATTTTCATTTCTGTGTTCAATAAACCATAGTTCATTATAAATATATATGATGCTTGCAAATAAAGATTTAAGTTCCCCATGAACCTGAAAGTGGTCGTCTTCCTGCAGTCATTATAGGTCTAATATAGGCCGAGACGTTACACTGATTTTTAAATATTTTAGAAATGTACTCAATTACGTATCATACGCACCACATCGAATTGTGAATTATTTTTTTAACAACAAAAATATTGTCCACATTTTTTTTTACTAAATTACTTTTAAACAACGAAAAAATTATATTTTTAAAGATTCAGGTAGAACATTTTTAATTTTCTTCTTTTTTTTCCCAGTACTTCACTCAGCCCAAGAGCAAATCAAAAAAGGTCTAAAGAAAGATTTCATCTTCGAAACTCCCGCGGGCGAATTATCTGAGAGAGCACACTTCGATCAATACAGACATTTGAAGACAATCGACAGAAGACAACAACAGAGGCACAAAAACAAAAAGTCATATGTCTCCAGTAAATAAACAGTCTGGCAGAAAACGGCCCGGTATTTTTGCCCCGTCTTCTGACGCACAAAAAGGGGTCGATCCGTCACAACACGAGGGTCACGAAATGTCTTATCTGTGAGCGGAATGTTCCGGAAGAAAAGGAAGCTCGTTCATCATCCCGATTCTGAGGAGATTCTTCTCGTTACGACTCAATGAGTGAAGTGGTGCCCAAAAGAGTTTTCACTTATTTTATTTCAGTGTAAATGCAATAGAGTTATCATTATTTTTGTATCACAATAGCCACAAAAAGGAGAAATTTTCTTGTTCACTATCAAATTGTGGGTATTGTTTTGGACAGCGGATTTTTCATTTCCCTGACCACTTGCAATATTTCTTCTAATTTTTAAAAAAATTTGGTCTTGACCTATTATATTAGTTTATTAACATTTATTTCTTTTTTTTTTATACATAGTATCTCAAATTTCTCCTAAGTAACAAAATTTGATAACCATCTTCAAGTATGATTGACAGTTGCATTATGAGCAGTAAGTAGAAACTTTAATTTTTTTCTCTTTTTCCAATATTTTTTTAAAGTGTAAAAGTAATTCAAATCTGAATTAATATCAGCATTAGGTTTCGCCTTCAAATGTGCATCAAGTTGATCTCGTTTCTTTGATTCGCTGGACAAGTATTGTTGAATAAAAAAGGCAATCTGAATTCATTTATTAAAATGACTATTGCAAATATAATGTAAATATTCTACTACAGAAAAAATACACCACTTATGCGAAACGCAGTCTTTATATTGAAAATTACCATCATTATCTCACCAACTAACAGAAACGTTCTTCATTTAAAAGTTTATCCTTTTTTTTATATTAACCATTAACAGTTAAATTTGGTGACACTTACCGTATCCCATCAACAGCCCCCTCTTAATACTGACTGAACTGGCTCAGCAGTGGCGAAGAATTCCCCTGTGAGGTTAAATTATACAACTTTCTTTTAATTTTATAATTTTTTATTTATGTTTGTCAGTATGTAATTTAAAACACAATAAGCAATTGTTACATAACTTGGTCCCATCATCATTAACCCTATTTTCCCTTTTTCACAATCCTACTTTGAATGCCATTATCTTCTGCTTATTGTATTTGTTCTTTATAGTACCAGGCAAGTCAATCGAACCAAGCCCCATTTTTTCCTGAAAAGTCAATAGTTAAAGATAATCAAGAAAATAAAACTGTGAATAAACCTGGAAACATACAATGAATAGTTAATTAGACTTAAAAGTCAGTGCATTTTCTCGATTATTGTCTGTGAAATAATACACTGTTTGATATGTAATTTACTTTCTCCATTTAATGGATTACTTTTCATAAAGAACGGTCGTTGGAAAATATTTGTTTTAACTAAATATAGGAATAAGTTTGTTAAAGTTTTCCAGAAATATGGCTGAAGTTTCGGGTAATATTTCAAATAAATATTTTATATCATACTTCCTTTTGTGGAAAACAGTACAGACACTTAATAAATAAATAAGTGATTGAAGAAAAGTAATGTTTGTAAATTAAAGGTTTAAGAAAACTGAAAACAAATTACCGATAAAATATGTTATATAAATATATTAAATATACATGGGTAATAAACTTATTTATTAGTTGAATAAATTAATTAATATATTAATTTCTTAAGCATCATCTCAAATATTTATACAGCAATATGAGTTCTTTGTTTTATATTTTGAATAATTTAGTCATTTTAAATAAATGATAATTAACAAGAAGTAATAGTTTATAATAACTTATAATAATACCGTCAAAGCTTTATATATAATACCTCATATATTAAGATATAATTTAATTACACATGATAAAAATTTAGTGTTCTGATAACATATTTTATAAAAATAATTATTTATTATTAGTAGTATTTTGAGATTATAAATTATAAGTTTATTAATTAATTTAGATTTATTAATTGTAAAAAAAAATATTTTCCACTAATTAAAGTTGATCATTAGTTTCGAAGTCAGTATTTTTTATTTTTTTTCTGTATTTAAGAAAAATTGAAATAATTAATTTTGGAATGAAATTCTAGTTTATATGCAAACATAAACCAGATGGATTATTTATAGAATTAGAAGAACGTATCAGTTATGAAATTTTCATAATTTAAATATTTTTTTAGAAATAAAATATATATATAGAAACAATAAGCTATAAAACTTTTACTCATGTAACAAATTAAATTGGAACATTTCTTAAGTTAACGTATACTTCTTTCTCTGTAAATTTCCTGGATTGAGAGTAACTTTTTATTTGACAATTTTCTTTATAAAATTACTATTTTTTTTGTTTTAGCAGACAATAATTACAATTCTGACCTATTTCTATCTACAGCTCTTATGTATTAATAAAAGAAATTCAAGAAAAACAAAACGTTATTGCAAGATCCAGACATAAAAAAGTAAGTTATTTACTAAAGTTGAAATGATCAGTCATGACAGTAATAAAGAAATACATTTTTTAAAGAAACATTTTTGAATTCTAATTCCGAACATTTTAAATTAGATTCTTTAAAATTAAAAAAAAAAAAAAAAAATTTATTATTAAATTTTTTTTTTCAATATTTCTAATGTTTGTTTTAAAACTAGCAGAACTCTGCATACGTTATCCTGCGAAAACACTGCATTGTAGAAAATTATATATCGCGAATATATGCTCCATAAGTTTCAATATAGGTGCATACGCATTTTCAAAATATCGTTTGAACGGTCTATAAGATAAATTGCTGCAGCACCCTCTGGTGGCAAGTAACAATAAAGTGGAAATAGCGAACCTATTTTCCATACATGGAAATAAATATGAATTCTTACCGATAATTCAGAACTACAATACACAAAGAATCGAATTGTTATAAAATTAAATTGTTCAATTGACTGCTTAAAGCTAATTATTTAGTTTTTGGATTAAATTAATTATATAATATTTATTTACTTTTACAAATGTAAGATTGCAAATTACCATCCTCATTATCCACAAAACTGTTTCCATAATTTTATGAGTAGAAACATAATATAATAAGACATTATAACTCTTATTGTAAGAAAAACGTTAAAATGATGAAAGCACAACAGAATACAGAATAACCAAATAAATAAAGAGAATTGTTCTTAAACTGTATATCAATAAGAATTTTAATATTCTTTCATATACACAGAAATAGTTTAAGAAACCTTTTTCTTATGAAACTGCATTTCTGGTAACACTAGAAAACGTATTCTGCATGATAATAAACATATAAATATATTCTTTAATGCTCGTAGTGAGCGGAGTTACAATCCACGGCATTCGGAGATCTGCTTTGCATACTAAATTATCCCACAATGTGTTGGTATCAGCTTCAGAAATATGTTCCAAGAGACGTGCTTCGCATTTGAAGTAACCTTTACTATGACTTATTATAACCTTGACTATTAAATTTATTAAGTGAATATATATTCACCGTGTGTTTAGAACTAACCATTAAATTCTAATAATTTTACAAATATTTTAATAGAAATTGTTTAGTTATAAATTTCGAAAAATAAATGTTGTGATAATCTTATATATAATTTATTATGTTTTTCTAAACTATACTTTATTAAATAGAAAGATCTAATATGCTTTAAAAATGATAAAATATTAGACAATTTGTATAAGCCCTTCGCGTTGTCAGTCATATATGGAAGGGGCTTTCCTTGTTTTCAATCACATACAATACGTAATCAAGGGACAATTATCCTTAAACGTTCTCCCTGAAATCAAATTTTCCTCTTAATCACTCATGGATGGACCTTTCTTTGTATACCTAAGTAGGACACTAGACTACAGTTAGCAAGGTGAAGAAAAACTGGAAAAAAAATTAAGTAAAATTACATTAAATAAATAATTTAATTAAGTAAATTTATTTACTATATACTAAGAATTGAAGAGTAGAATGTACCAAAATGATTAATTTTCATTTTAAGAACATTTCTTAGTTTTCTGAAACTCAAATGTTCTTGATAATCTTCATATATAATTCCCATGACATACTACATGAGATGCAGTCCCTTCTTCAAAGATCTTCGCGAGGAAATGTAATAATGTAAGTGTGTATGTGACAATGTAACGTATCAGCCTATAGCATACCGATAACAGTTTCAAGAAGAGGGCCACCTTCATGATCAGGGGAACACTTTAATTGTTATATAAACTTTACTTTTACTTTTATTTTTTACAAAAACTATATATTATCCCTAAAGTTTTATATATACAATTTTGAACTCTTCAACATTATACAAAGAAATGTCACAAGTGCACGTTTCGATCCCACTGTGCCATTGATTAAATCACCAGTATCGTTCCTCATTTTCAGGTGGTCATGAACCTCAAAACATTGATCTGCAGCTGATTCATGAAACCACGATTAACGCACTTTGGAAACAGTGTTCTGTCACTTCCAGAAGCAGAGAAAAACAACACTCTTCCTCCACTCGTCTCAAAACCTTCTCATTTTTTCTAAAAAGCCTCACCACTATGTATCCGGGAGGGTCACCAAATGATGGAACAACTCAATTGAAAAAAATTAAGAAAACTGAAATAAATAAGTAACTTAATTTTTTAATATATACTAAGATTTGAAGAGCGAAATGTAAGCATAATGTTGCTTTCCTTTAAGTGATTTCTCCCATTCTTTTGAAGAAATAAAAATTAATCTTAAAATTACTATAACTTTAAACAATCACATGCACATGCCGCACGAGATGTTGTCACTTCTTCAATGATCTTTGCAAGAAAATGTGATAATACATGTGTGTGTATGACATCTATGGTCAGTCTACTTGGTGAGAATTTTTCAGAGATTTCTTTTATACTACAGGCAATAACGCCTAAAGGATTTCTGTAATATATCACTTCCTCGGTTAGGAGATATTTGTAATATATGATATGGAATACGTAGATTTTTTTAAATCACCTTGACAAAGAATCATTGAATCAGAATTATTATTTGAAGAGTGAATTTTAGCACATGCATTAAAAATAATGTGATTTCCAATTTATTTAACCTATTGAAGTGTCCAGCTATATAATCATAGTAAATTTTTAAACTTTTCACCGATTGTTCCGTATGCTGCGTAAAGTACTAATAAAATAGAATACGTCCCAATATTCTGAAGGAATATAAAATTTGAGCAAACATCTAATGTTCTGTTCTTACTAGTGTTGGTGATCCATCGCCTGTTGGCTTTTTAACCCTGTTCGCAGTTATTAAAAAAAATGTAAAGCATGCGTCGAAGAGATTCAGAAAATTCCAAGAAATGCCTGAAGTGCTATATTTATTACTAAACATAAATAGTTACAAGAATTGTAGTTTTGTTTGTAACCCTAATAATTTTGTATGAAATAACATAAAACATATGTTAGAAAATTAAATCATTTAATTATTTAAATGTTAAAAATAAATGCTATTATTAATTTAATTGTTTTAATGTTAATATTAAAAAGTAAATGTTAATATTCTTTTTATGTGCTACAGCTTATGTTATTTGCTACAGTCAATTCTAAGAATAGACTGAGTATAGATTATGTAGAGATTATAGAGATTGTCAAAATCCAGAATAATAAACGACATGAGTTGCTGCATATTTTACTTGGAAAGCACCGGCCATAAGTAATATTTTTCCATCCTCTTTGAGACTTTCAGATTTGTTTTTCCTTATTGAAGTTTTCCCTGACATTTTGAAAGTATAATCATTTTGTCTTTGAAATTGATATTACTATAGAATTGATATGATGTTATTGCCACCTTGGATAAGTTAAATATGATTAGTACATGAACAGTCCTTTTTTACTATGTTTTGCGATTGTGTCATTGTATTAGTTGAGCTTGCTTATATGTTGTGTATTTTATTTTCTATTTTTAATAATTGTTTTAATTCATTCATTTATTTGTCAAAAATAAATGAATTTATTAATTTAATTGTTTTAATGTTAACAATAAAAGTAAGTGGTAACATTTTCATGTGCTACAGATGATGTTATGTGCTACTATCAATTCTGAGAAAAAGTATAGACTCCGTAGAGATTGTCAGTAGAGATGATAGAGATTGTTAAAATCCAGAATATAACAGTTTATCTTCACGAATTGCACCATATTTGACTTCGCAAGCACCGCACGTAAAAAATATTCTTCCAACCTTTTTGATTTGTTTTTCTTTATTAAAGTTTCCCCAGACGTCATAAAAGTTTAAACGTTTTTATCTTTGAAATTACCATCGTTATAGAATTGACATGATGCTATTGCCAACCTGGAATGACCTTTTCTTTTTTTAATTATTCTTGCAATTGTATCAGTGTTTCCACTGTGCTTGACTGTATTTTTTTAATAATAATTAATTAAATTAAATTATACCATTGTTCCAAGTAATGCTAAAATTTAAAAAAATAAATATTTGTCATACATTCAATATAAATAAAATGCTTAATTTTAATTTAAAAAATTAAACAGTTCTTTATTTCATTTTAGCTTAATTAAAATTATTTCAGAACATACTTGAACGAATTAATCAAAGTAAGCGACAATCTCCATCTTTAAATTGCTTTGAATTTCTCATTTCTTTTATTCCTGTTCATATTCGAACAATACCTAAATGATTCTAAAAGGCTTATTCTGTTTTCTATCTTTTATCAGCATAAAATGAGCTCACTTTTTTTCTCTACTCCAAATAGTAATTAAAATTAAGAGCTTTATAGGTGAATGGGATCCGATGGCTTTATTGAATAATATTGTTCAATTTAAGTGGAATGCATGTTCTCATTTAATTAATTTGAAAGCTTTTCATTTCAGAGCGAAGTCAGAATTTTTCTTGTGTGGTTAGTTGTAAGTTCCTTTAGATTAAAAACCGTGATTATATGTTTTTACTTACAATAGTAGAATAAAAATTGGGAAGTGGGATACCATTAACCCGTGATCTTTTTTCGCTGTTCAAACAAGTTTAAGTTTTTAAATAGTTCTAATGCACTTTAATACATTAATGTCCATGCGGTGCTAGTGCAATTGATCAGGACACCATTTCAGATGAAACCTAATTTATTCAATGGGTTTTCCTTTCTTTTAAAGGGAAGATGTATCATTTAAGTGCGGAGTACATAATTTCATTAAGCCATCATATCACTGTAAAAGGCGCATTTCGTTGGGTCTGAAAGCTCATTTTAAATGTACGTGCAACTTTTTTTGATTTTCCTTCAAGTGAAAATATATAATATTTATTTATTTGCATTCCTTTAATTCTCAATTTCAATTTATTTTGTAGCAGACCTATTAATAATTAAATGAACACCGGATAGGGAAATCTGGCTTTAATTTCATTTTTTTTTTTTTTTTTTTTTTGTTATATAGCTTATTTTATTTCTCAATTTAAAATTGATTTTCATTACATAAATATGTTAAGAATGATGATTAATTTTCTTTTTGAAAAAAATGAGAAATAATTTGTCTCACCTAGCGTCTTATGTTAGTAGAAGTGTACATTATACTTATGTTACTGAAAATCATTAACCAATTAATTAATTACATGCAAAACTAAATAGTGAATAAGTCTCAGTAGATATTAGACAAAAAAATATCAACCCAAAATAAGTCTGGTTTAAGAGTAACCGTGGTGTGACGTCCCTAACTGGTCAATATTTGACTTGAAAACACCACCTGTAACAAATATTTTTCCATCCGCTTTAAAAAAATTAAATTTTGTCTTACTTTTTGAATTGGTGGCTTGAAACTTCAATCATTTTATGTTTGAAATTGATATTGTTATAGAATTGATATAATGTTATTGTCAACTGGGATGTTTATTATATGAACAGTCCTTTTTTACTATATTTAGCAATGTTTTAGTTTGGGCTTGTTGTATGTCATGTATTTGTTTTAATAATTAATTTAATTAAATCGTTTAATTATTAAAATTAAAAAGTTAATTAATTTAATTGTTTTAATGTTAACATTAGAAAGTAAATGTTAACATTATTTTTATATGCTACAACTGATGTTATGTGCTACTGCAAATTCTCAGAAAAATATAGATTTCGTAGAGAATATCGGTAGAAATTATAGAGATTGTCAAAATCCAAAATAATAATGGTTTAGCTTCATGAATGGCTCCATATGTTACTTGGAAAGCACCAGCCACAAATAATATTCTTCCATCCTCTTTGAGATAGTCAGATTTGTTTTTACTTATTGAAGTATTACCAGACGTCTTAAAAATATAATCATTTTATGTTCAAAATTGATATTGGTATAGAATTGATAGGATGTTATTGTCAGCTTGAATAAGTCACATACGTTTATTATATGATCAATCCTTTTATACTATGTTTTGCAAATGTGTCATTGTTTTAGTTGAGCTTGATTGTATGTTTTGTATTTTATTTTCTATTTTTAATAATTATTTTAATTAAATCATTTAATTGTTGATTGATAATTGTTTCAATGTTAATATTAAAAAGTAAATATTAATATTGTTTGTATGTGCAACAGTTAAATCTGACAAAAAGTATAGACTCCGTTGAGATTGCCAGCGATTATAGAGATTGTCAAAATACAGAAGAATCAGGGTTTAATGGTCACGAATTGCTCCATATTTATCTCGGAGAGCACCCACACATAAAAAAATATTCTTAAAACATTTTTGATTTGATTTTCTTTATTGAAATTTTCCCAGACGTCCTAAAAGTATAATTATCTTATCTTTGAAATTGCCATCGTTAGAGAATTGATAGGATACTATAGCCAACTTAGAAAAGTGAGACGTTTTATTAAATGATCATTCCTTTTTTTAATTATTCTTGCAATAGTATCAGTGTTTTATTTGTGCTTGATTGTAATTTTTTACTAATAATTAGTTGAATTTAGTTATACCACTGTTCCAAGTAATGCTAAAATTAAATAAATATTAATTATGTATTCAATATAATTAAAATACTTAATTTCAATAAAAAAATTAAAGAGTTCTTTATTTTATTTTATCTTAATTAAAATTGTTTCTGAACATACTTGAGCAAAATAATCAAAGTAAACGATAATCTCCATCTTTAAATTGCTTTGAATTTCTTATTTCTTTTATTAAAGTTCATATTCGAACAATGCCTAAATGATCCTAAAAGGCTTATTCTGTTTTCTATCTTTTATGAGCTCGCTGTTTTTTCTTCTACTCCAAATAGTAATTTAAATTAAGAGCATTATTGGTGAATGGGATCCGATGGCTTTATTGAATAAAGGTGCTCATTCTAAGTGATTTTCTAATCAATTTAAAAGTTTTCAGTTAAAAAAAGTCATAATTTTTCTTCCGTGGTTGATAATAAGTGCCTTTAGATTAAAAACCGGGATATATATTTTTTTTTTTCACTTACAAAAGTAGAATAAAAATTGGGAAGTGGGGATATCATTAACCTGTGATTCATTTGTACTGTGCAGACATGTTTAATTTTTAAATAGTTTTAATGCACTTTAATACATTAGTGTTCATGCGGCCTTAATGCAATTGATCAGGACACCATTTCAGATGAAACCTAATTTATTCAATGGATTTTCTTTCCTTTTTAAGAGAAGATGTATCAATTAAGTGCTGAGTACATAATTCTATTAAGCCATCATATGACTGGAAAAGACGCATTTCGTTTTGTCTGCAAGTCCATTTTACAAGTATGTGCAACTTTTTTTGATTAACTTTCAAGGAAAAAAATATAATATTTATTTACTTGAATTTCTCTAATTCTCAATTTTACTTTATTTTCTAGCATGTTTTTTAATAATTAAAGGAGAGTCAATGTTGAAGACGGAATTTCAAATTTCACTTCATTTTCAGTCTATTACGTATTTTTCTTTAGTTTAAAATTAATTTTCCTTATATAAGCATGTTAAAAAAGGATGTTCGCATAATTAATTTCAAAATTACAGTCATCTTTATTTTATTTACATATGTCTTTAAAATAGTTAAAAACATTTTTATCGCAATTTTATTTTTTAACAAGCATTTTATGTTTGAATTAAGAGTTGCTATATAATAATATAAATAATGCCATAAATAAAATTCTTCTATCCCTTTGAGACAGTCAGATTTGTTATCCTTCATTGAAGTTTTCCCAGACGCCTTAGAATATAATTATTTTATGTTTGAAATTGATATAGTTATAGAATTGATAGAATGTTATTGTCCACTTGGATGAGTTAAAAATGTTTATTACTATTTTTGTTCTATGTTTTGCAATCGTGTCATTGTTTTAGTTGAGCTTGATTGTATGTTGCGTATTTTATTTTCTATTTTTAGTAATTGTTTTAATTAAATCATTTAATTGTTGAAATTAAATGAGTTTATTAATTTGTCTTAATGATAACACTAAAATTAAACATTAATATTGTTTTTATGTGATACAGCTGATGTTACGTGCTACTATCAATTCTGAGAAAAAGTACAGACTAGAGATTGTCGGTAGAGATTATAGAGATTGTCAAAATTCAGAATAATCATGGGTTTAACATCACGAATTGCTCCATATTTTTCTTGGAAAGCATCAGCCATAAATAATATTCTTCCAACATTTTTTATTTGTTTTTCTTTATTGAAGATTTTCCCAGACGTCTTAAAACTATAATCATTTTATGTTTCAAACAGCCATCGTTATAGAATTGATATGATGCTATTGACAACTTAGAAAAGTGCCACATTTTATTAAATGTCCATTTCGATTTAAAATTATTCTTTCAATTGTATTAGCGTTTTATTTGTGCTTTATTGTATTATTTTAATAATAATTAGTGATATTAAATTATACTATTGTTTCAAGTAATGTAAAATAAAAAAAATATTAATTTTTTGTTCAATATAATTAATTAAAATTATAATTAAACACTTAATTAAAAAAATAATTAAACAGTTCTTTAATTTATTTAATCTTAATTAAAATAATTTCAGAACGTACATGAACAAAATAATCAAAGTAAATGACAATCTCAATCTTTAAACTGATTTGAATTTCTCATTTCTTTTATTCCTTTTCATATTCGAACAATACCTAAATAATCCTAAAAGGCTTATTCTGTTTTATATCTCTTATAAGGAGCTCGTTTTTTTCTTCTACTCCAAATAGTAATTTAAATTAAGAGCTTTATTGGTGAATGGGATCCGAAGGCTTTATTGAATAATGGTGCTCATTTTAAGTGGAATGCATGTCCTCATTTAATCAATTTAAAAGCTTTTCATTTCAAATCGAAGTCACAATTTTTCTTCCGTGGTTAGTAATAAGTGACTTTAGATTAAAAACCGTGATTATATTTTTTCTGCCTTACAGAAGTAGAATAAAAATTGGGAAGTGGGATATCATTAACATTCGTTTGCGCTGTTCAGACATGTTTAATTTTTTAAATAGTTCTAATGCACTTTAATACATTAATGTTCATGCGGCGCAGTGCAATTGATCAGGACACCATTTCAGATGAAACCTAATTTATTCAATGGATTTTCCTTTCTTTTTAAGAGAAGATGTATCAATTAAGTGCGGGGTGCATAATTCCATTAAGCCATCATATCACTGGAAAAGACGCATTTCGTTGGATTTGAAAGCCCTTTTTAAATGTCCGTGCAACCTTTTCTGATTAACTTTCAAGGGAAAAAATATAATATTTATTTTTTTGAATTTCTCTAATTCTCAATTTTACTTTATTTGCACCTATTTGTAATTTAATGAAAAGCGGATATTGAAATCTGCTTTTAATTTCACTTTTTTTTTTGTTACATAGCATTTTTTTTTCCTTTTAAAATTGAATATCAATTCATAAACGCTTTAAAATATGGTATAAAAATGATGTTCCATAAATTAATATCAAAGTGAATGTCATCTCTCTGTTTATGTTTGCATATTTCTTTAAAGTAGTTAACAATATTACAATATTACAAATCTTACAATATGAGCTGTAGAGACGATAATTCTGCAGGGCCTTCAAGCCCTCTAACAAAGGATGAAATTTCAAATATGTTATCTGAGCTTTCAGACTAATACCTTAGTGCTTATAGTATGACACGATGAAGAATTCATTTCTCACAAGTTGTCGATGATATTTCAGATTGTACATTCTTGTAGCCATTTCATTTTTATTAAATATTTTTAGTTATAGAATATCATGCAAAAATAATCCATTTTTTCTGTTTTGTTTGAATTTTACACTTCACTTGCTAGCACGTAATGTAGCATTAGGAATTAATTTTTGCCCCCTAGCTCCTATCACGCGCCGGTACATAGTAAATTATTTTATTAAGAAAGAACCTAAATAATAGTAACTGATTAGTATGATGCACACCATCCTGTTCTATTAACACTTTTCAAACGTATTCTTTATAAAAAGTAGTAAGTTGAATTCTGTGTAAACCCATTTCTACACCATTCTACATTTCTAACTATCTACATATTCACTTATTAGGAGCTCCGTGTATTCGTTCTTTTGTTCCCAAAATTTAATAGTTTGTATGCTGGACCGAAAGGTATCTTCTAGTGCACATAGATAATAAGAAATAAAAGATACTAAAATATCAATTGGCTGTGATGTCCTCATTTTTGGTTTTATTATTATTATTGTGAAATATTTATCGCTTTAAAATCTTGCATCATTTTTGGAAATGATTCACTTAAATTCAAGACAAATGTCCTTTTATGTGAAAATTATAATTATTTCCTTTTTAAAAATAAATGAATATTTTCTATGCATTGTTTTTAATTTATATTTTCCAGTATCTTTATTAATAGACAATTGTTTCATTTGAATTGAGTTAATTGAGTTGGATAAGAAAAATTACCGTTTCATAGTATTTTTATATGACAGAGTTTTCTGTCATTATATGCGTATTTGGAGTTCATTAAGTTGTTATACTATTTCCAACTTCTAAACCCTTCCCTGTATGTATCTCACAATTCCTCTGCAAGCTAAGCTGTAGGTCCCGGTTTAATTAGCCCAAAGTGTGCTCAAAATGACAGTAGAGCTACAGACCAAACCAAACCAAGTCTACTGGCTAAGAATCTACCAATCTTGTTGAAAGCGGTACGAGCATCCTCAAAACTTCATTATGGATAAGCATTTTTTTTTCTTCTTTTTTTTCTGCTTTTTTCATTTTCTTTAATTAGATTTGTACAATTAAATCTATACGTAAAAAACTTCCATTCGTAATACTCTATTTTTTTCACAAAATTCTGAGGCTCTTGTTCCAAATTTTTTTTATAAACTAGAAACTCTTTTTTTTTCAGTTATATTCAATTACTTTCAGCTTTCTTTTCCATTAAAACATTTTATTTCAAGTTCTCATAAGTAGCACTGAATTTTTTTCGTAGTCCCTCTTTTAACAATATTTTTTTTTTTTATTCAAATAGTTTAAACTTAACACATTGATTAAGTAATAATTTTAATGCTTATATTATTGTTCCCTAACTATGTTATGCTCTATAAATAAAAATATTTTTAATAATGTTTATAATATTGTACAAAGGAATTTTTAAGTCATAATGTTCCAAATTCGATTTCAGTATGAAAATTTCTAACAACAACCTAAAATCCAGGTGCTCATTATTTTTTTTATCAATTACTTTTGATTTATTGACCTTTTTTTCAATCAAGCATAATAAATAACTAAGTAAGAATTAATAAAATAGTATAGAAAGCATTATGTTATATAATTAAAATTGTAAGTTCAAAATAGATATATGAGCTTTATAATTAAAAACTGAATTTAATTGCAAAAAAATTCCGAGGCTTTGCAGGACAGTTTGTTTTAAACTGTCGCAACATTTATTTACTATTTGTGGCTATAATCAAATAAAACATAATTGCTAACAGAATGAGCCCCATAGTTATAAGCCTTATTTAAAAAACTTATATATATAAAATAATATACATATAAAGCAGCAAATATTAGTGTCTCAAAAAGAAACACTGTTTAAAGAACAAAAACAAATTTATCTTCGTCCATTGTTACAAATATACATATTTCTTTTCTTAACCCGTGTATTCTTTACTGTACTTAACCACTTTTATGGTTATGCACAGCGAAGTATAAGAGCATAGCTATTCATGAATAAAAGTGATTGTTTTCTAGAATGGAAAAAGATGAATGTGTTTTGATTTCCTGAATAACTTTCAGTCGTTAGTGCTTCAAATTTGCATGTAATATTGGTGGAAACTCGAAGCCCCAACAAGACAGATTGTATTTTGACGCCCTTCATATCTCATTTTTTTTCAAACACTATCGAATCTACTCGTATGTCAAATCTGTTACAAAAATACTGAATATTGCTTTAAAAAAGGTTTAGTTTGCCGCTATACAGACACCTTGTGAACACTTTGAGTTAATTAGACCGGGATCTACAGTTTAATGTAGATTCCGAACCACTCTCAAACATCCATTTCACGGCCAGAATTCGAACCCTAAGCACCAAATGTCAGAGCGCTAGCCAATTGAGCAATCAGGCCGCCTTTAAAACAGGAGATATGTTACCTCTCGTCAAGTTAAAATAAATCATATTTTTTGCTTAATTTTTTTTTGAAATACAATATATTTAAATTCAATTAAATATTACCAATAAAAAATTGCCAGGGACTTTTTTTTTTAATGTAAAAAATAATTCTAAAAACAGTAAATCAATAATTTTCAACCATTTTAAATCATTTTTTCCAGTTGTTTGTTGGCAGTCAAACTATTCTAGTAAGTTAAATTATTACTAAAATATATGCCAACAAAATTATAAACAATATTGTCAAGCAAAATAGTGAGTTTATCATTACTGCATTCGTAAAATAGAAACTAAAACATTCTATTATTGAACAAATAGGATGAAAGTACGTTTTTGAAGAAAAAAGATTTTCTGTATCAGTAGCACAATTGAGTTAGTTGCTGCTTTGAGAGCCATCTGAGCATTGTCCAATGAGGAAAAAAAAAGAATTTCTTCGATATTTCTTTCTTCATTTGTTACATAGTTAGTTGAAGATCGCTCTCTTGATTGGTTCTAAAAATAAAGAATCTCAACTTGCTCTCATCGTTTTACGGATGATGACAATTTTTTTTTCAGTAATGGTAGGTTGAAATAATAGATCTTACTCTTGGAAACTCTTGATTTCCGCCACTAACAAACATGGAAGGCAGGTCAATTATTATGGTGTTATTTGACAGAAGAAAAGCCTTCTGCGCACTTTTACTACTGCTACATTATGTTGAAAAGAACATATTAACTGATGAAAGTAAAAGCCAGCCTCATAAAGTAACTATGATTTTTCCTCTCTACTATTAAAAAATATAAATTCGATTCGAAATATAAATATCCTAATATCCTCTTATAAAAATTAACATATTTATAAAAAGAAATTTTAGTACTTAATATTGCATCTTAGGAACAATATACCATAAAATCAATATGTTCTACCGAAGTAATTCATTTTCGTGAAATTCGATGTTATCTTCCATTCTGTTTTTTTACAATTCATATGGATCTTTCAAAATATTGAGTCATACATTAGATGCATCGAAGAAAAATAAATTCTCTATAAAGAATATATAACAACCATGTTTGCCTCAATAATATTTAGTTTCTTGTTTTTATGAATCAATACACACATGTCTATCTATCTATGCGAACAAAAAGTCTATGTCTATCTATAAATGTCTGTAAATCTTATTTGTTTTTTTAAAGTCCGCAAATATTGAAGAATTCTTTATCTTATTATTTTTTCAATTATAAAAATCAACTAACGTGGCTACCGTACGATTACAGTTATCTTGAGTTTTGAGAACTCAGCCGAAAAGTTAAATAGATCTTTTGAATAAGTAAGTAGATAAGTAGATTTTACATAAGTAGATAACTTAAGATTAGTTATTCCCTTTTGAAGAAATGACTATTAATTGGCAACATCTCTTTGAGGGCGTTTTGCTGTTATTAAAGAAGTATTTATTGAACAATGGGTGCAGCTGCAGCAAGATTATGTTGCCCTTAAGAGTAGTATTTGTCGGCAGATGATCCCTATATCTTTACCTGTTGTTCACTAAAGGGTGGACAATAGATCCTATTTATGGTTATCGATACATGGTTACTTACGGAAAAATAAAAAGCAACAACCTGTGAGGAGATAAATATTTGGGGATGTGGAATTCGCATACAATGTTTCTCCAGATGGTTGCATGTACGTGAGAATGTATCCCTTGACCTCCGAGAAAGCACACCGAATTGCTCTCTTAGCCATGGATGGAACCTACAGACTTCTGGGTGGATTCTAGGGATTGAAACCAATCAATTATTAAAAAAGAGCGCATGATTCATGAAGGAAAGAGATAAAAGTGGCAGAGAGTGAGAGACCTTCCTTCAGAGATTTGACTAAATTAAAAGGGTCCCAAAGCCTAAAATGAAAAAAAGGTTTTAATTTAATTGGATAAATGATAAATATTTAATTACAGTAGCAAGATACTCGTGCAAATCTGCTTTCTGACATACCTAATTGATAATTAGTTGTAATGAATATGATTGGATATATGCATTTCTATTCATTAATTACAAGTACAACATTCACATAGTAAAGAAGCTTTAAGTTTAGAATTAATATTTACACATAAGAGCAATTTGAAACAGAGTTTTATAAAATCATTTTCAACACGAATGAAGAGATAAAAAACACAATGGCCCAACAATATTGTACTTCTTAATTAAAAGAATGTGGCCCTTATTTAAAAGTTTCACAAGTAACAAATCGCTACACGAGTGATTTCCGACGTGTAACAGATGCATCTTTACATGAATGATTTTTGGATGTACCCAATCCTCCTAGCCACCGTTCCTTTCAATTCAATTCACAGAAGGGAAGGAAAGGTTCTTTTTTGTTGACCGTATCTTTATTCCGTGCGTCCCTCAAATCAGGAAGCGGTCATGTGGGTATGCCTGCGGCTTCTCTGTAACAGATCATTTGACACCTGGATGCACGGGTCCTCGCGAGTTCATCAGCTCAAATGCCGCTGGGAATGATATCGCGCTGGTTCAATCACCTCTGCTGATGGCCACTTTCTCGCATGAGGATCCTCAGCAATTCACCATGTCTTCGTAAATTTATTTTTCCTTCAAGGATAATCTTCCCCTTACAGCAGAGTGATGGTCATTGATCCTTTTAAATTGGCTATCCTTAAACACACACACACACACACATATATATATATATACAATCCAGTTACATTAATGGGACCACCACCCACTTTCGACGTCAGCGTGAAATAACCCATCACAAAAGACAGGTGGCAGCACATTGCAGTGGAGTGTATATAAAGAATGCCCCTTAATATCACTTAATAATCTTCTTCAAGTATCTCCTTCCACACTCCACTTAAAGCCATAATATACAAGAGTGTTTATTCTGGTTTTTGACAGGTGGCCACATTAATGTGACTGGACTGTGTATATACATAAAGGTGACCAATATATTATTGCTCCTTTTCTTTATACTATAGCATTTCTTATATACAAGGTGATTATAATTAAAGTCCTTATGTCAAATGCTGTAAAAAAAAAACTGTAGAAAAGAACCTGTAGACTTTTGGATGAATTAGTGGAATTCAATACCATCAATGACCAATAAAGAGCGTGGAATTTTCTAGATAAGGAATAGAAATGGAAGTGAGAGAGAATCACTTTGAGAAAATGGAGCCATATACAAATACAGGGTGATTACAATTAAAGTCCGACTTTCAAAATGCTGTAAAAAAAGAACCATTTATGCACGTGCACACGTGATAATTATTAATTTAGTGTTGTCAGTTCTTAAAAAAAAATATGTGCACGCGTATTGCAACACGTGGCACACATGAATTTAATGAAAAGATGTACAGGCTGATTACAATTAAAGGCTCACTTTCAAAATTCTCTAAAAACAGAACCACTTGTCACAATGAGCTCAAATTTGAGCTAAAGATTCTTGAAAAAGGCGGAAACGGTACGGCATCAAAAAAAGATTTCAAAGTGTATTAATAGATGGCGCTGTAGCCAGCGGCATAAAGAAAGTGAATTCGGCTGTCCGTGATATTTTGAATCGAAATGGCGACATATTTGGCATCAGTTACACATTAAACCAACTGTAATATTCGATATGCTGGATTGTTTCGGTTTCTTGAAGATAAAAAATGACATCCAAATCATTCAACAGTTGCGAAATTGTGAGTGGAAAGCCAAGGCAAATTGGATGGGAATAATCGGTGGAACTGTTTTTTGATGCCGTACTATTTCGTGCTTCTTCAAGTATCTTCTGTTCAAATTTGAACTCATTGAGACCAGTGGTTCTTTTTTTATCACCCTGTATATATACATGGCTCCTTTTTCTCAAAGTGATTCTCTCTTCTAATTTTTTTACTCTCACTTCCATCTTTATTTTTCATTTAGAAAATTCTAAATGGTCTTTGCTCTCACCGCACGATTTTTTACAACAAATTTACATTATTTATCTATTTATATTATTATTAGTTCGTGAAAGAAACTTAAATAAAATATTATATGTAAAATGGCTCGTGAAAGAAATTTTAAAAATTAAAAGTGTTCAATTATATGAAATACCCCATTCCTGAAAACAATACACTAAAATTTTTAAAAAAAGATATTATTATAATATTTTCCCCGTCATAAAAATGTAAATATTTTTATTATTAAAATCACATCCATTTTCAATGAATTAATCACAAAAGAAATGTGAAATATCATATTCAAATATTATCAAAGTGTGAAATAAACTTAGCTAATAAAAGTTTTGAAGATAACTTGAATTCATTTTAATGAAAAGAAATTTTTAAGAATTATAAAAAAGTTTATGAAAAGAAAGTAACATAAAGGAAAAATTTATATATCGGTTTACGTAAAAAATACATAATGTTCATATAAATGTACATATTTGAACTTCATTATATTCTTAATGAATCAAATGGGGTTCTTTTTAAATCTGAGAAATAAATTTTACTGTGTTATTCTGGCTTTAAACTTACAAAACTGAAATATTTCAATCAGTTTCTATAGCTGGCGATTTCCATAATTTGCATTAAAAAAATTTAGTTTATAAGGTGGAAGAAAAAGTTAAATTTCTTTTGAAAAACCTTCTAAAAACAATTTTTTTTACCTTTACATTGTATCTTCATAAAACAGCTTATTTATTAAAAATATAAAATTTGCTAGAAGAAATGATTATGAAACGTTTTAATATTTAAATAGAAAAAAATCGATTGATATGCGATGATTGATGAATTGGTTGATGATTGATAAACCGATGAAAGAAGAACTGTATCAAAAGCATTAATAGTAAAATAAAGATCATCGAATTTCCTTTTCATGATAGTAATAGATTTGTTTTCTATTTCAATCTAATCATTTATATTATTTTAATTTTTTTATTAAATTTTGACTAATATTTGCTTGTTTTAAGATAATTTTTTATTACTTTACCTTTTATTTTTATAATAATTAGTATCAATAACAGATGCCATTTGTTATGAATAGGTCAGGCGTGCAATGCCTTTATATGAGAGATTCAGTATTTCCTTAATGAGCAATGAGAAATAGATCTTCCAAGACAATTGGAGAAGTATTGTGTTTCTAATGAACTCTTGGGTATTAATGTCTTTCATTTCATATGTCGTTTGGAAGGAACTCCGGTATCTCCCACCAGATTGTCCTACTAGACATTGCGATCCGATACAATTGCAATCAGAAACGAGTGTCTTCCTTTTTGGTATCTAGTTTCAGGTCTTTTATAGTAATCTGGCATTGGAAATGCATACAAACATTTTTATCAATTTTTTGAAAAGCATTTATGTTTGGAATGATTAAATTTATTATTTGTAATAAATCGACCTTAGGAATAAATCGACCTTAGACCACTGTTTCTATTCGAGTGGAATGCTTCATCAAATGAAAATTTTAATTTAAAACGTAATTTAACAGATATTTATTGAAATTGGTAATTTTGGTGAAAGATTAAAACATGAAACAGGTTTCAAATTTAAGTTTTTAAAAAAATAAAAATTTAAATATTAGAAAAATAAATTATTTTATATTGTTAATTGCTTGAGATGCTAAATAATTCGAGTTATAGAGTTTTCGACTTATGAAGGATTTCTACTTAAGTGGATTTTGTAAGGAAGTATTCGACTTGTAGAGGTTTAGATTCTTTAACTTATTTTGAATTAGGTAGAATAAATAAAAATTCAAGTTACAGAGGTAATAAGCATGTTTATTTGCAACTTAAAAGTTATATTATGTACTACAATAAAAAATCAAAATAATTCGGAACAACCTTAAAATTAAAAATATTATGTATTAAAAAAGTCAATTATTTATTTATTTGTTTTAGACAATTCGATCGTTCTCTATCTATCGCTAGAGTTCAAATGAAATCAATAGCAATAATAAGAATTATAAGAATAAGAATTATAATAAGAATATTTCATAGAATTGACTATTATATTTATTGTATACTCATACATTGTTTTCTAAGAAGTTAGTCTAAGTTGCTAATGTTCGAGATACAGAGGTTAAATTTTTTTTTCGAGTTACGGAGGGAAAATATATACCAAAATGGCTTGCGGGAATTGACTAATTATTTCGGCATATAGAGGGTTGAAATTTCGAGTAATGGAGGTTTTGGGGCTTGAAGAAAGGGAACAAAAATTTTTTGAGTTGTGGAGGTTTTCGACTTAAAGAGGTTCTACTGTATATCTGCATTCAGGCTCTCTAACATGTGCCATGGTCCAAAAGCGCTTAACAAATAAAATTTAATTGTTTCTAAATAATACCTTAAAATGTACAAGGTTGTTTGAATCTACATATATTTCAGTACAAATATTTTAAGGCATAGTACAGATTGTGCCTGGATATGGGTGTATTCGCGTTGATTTTTTGGTTTAGGTTTGGGTTTTCATTCTACGGTCATATGTGCTCACCTTAGGCTAATTAGACAGGAACCTCCAATTTAACGTGGAATCCGAAACATTCACAAACATCCATAACACCGCCAGGATTCGAACCAAAGACCGGAAATCTAGCAAACAGGCCATCAGGGCGCGTCCATAATCGGAGAAATGTAGTTATAATTCTGATTCTGTACGATAAAAATGAATGAATGCCACCACCAGGATTCTAACCTAACGCTTATGGTACCATAAGGCTAGAGTGCTAGCCAAATGGTCATCAGGCTGTCTATTCCCGTTGAAGACGTAATGGATTCAGTTAAAATTTGGGTAATCTGCAACTTTGAAACTTTCACGAAAGTAGAATTTTGGCTTCTGAAAAACGGGGAACATAAGGCGAATATGATTATTGAAATGCTAAAATTGAGAGGGACACAAGCATATCATTTATTTTATACAAAGCAAAGCAGACTACTAAATAACAAAGCAATCTCTACAACGAGATGTCTAAGCTACAACTAACTAATTTGTAATTTTTAAAAGATTGAACATTCTAGGGTTGAGAATTCCTGGTGGAACCAGTTTAATTAAACATTTCTTTTTTTCTCTCCATGTGCGGTCCACTATATAGCTCTCATGGAAGGTGGATTCTTACTGACATAAATAAAAATGAATCAGTAACTAAAAACGATTTTTACCATTCAATTTTTTTCTTTAGTAAAAAAAAAAATACCATATGCTTGTCTCTGACCTCTCGGGTCATTAGATGATGAGCAGCCCAATGCAATAAAGAATGACAAAAACAATCACTAAAGGCATTGACAATAACACAAAATGGGATACAGTTAAGACTGGCAAAGCATATGATAAGATGCTCTCCAGTCATGGGCACGTCATTGTCATAAAGTGGGCAAATATTTCTGGCAGCCAGTCCTATTCCATACATGTGACTTTCTAAGTAGTCATGGTCCGTAACAAATCCAATATGGAAACACGCCGACCGCTCTCCGCAAGGAACTAGGAGTTCTTGTTGACTTATTCTTATTGACTTCTTATTTTTATGGCTTACTTTGTATGACCCCTTTTTCTCAGAAGGTTTCTCTCTATACAGGTTGAAATGGTTGGATTTAATATATATATCGCTTTATATGATGCAAAGGCGGCGGAAGACCAGATTATATCATTTGTGATCCATCTTTGGCCAACCTATCAACCTGCCCATTTCCGTATTACCATGAAAGGGCTTGGAATCCTCTGCAATGAATTTCCCGGTGTTCAACGGCTTATATATCTTTACTGTGCAATTTCTAAAAATATCACATTCACAGTGATTGGGAATTGTCAAGGTCTTAAATGGCGGCCTGGAATCAACAAAAATGATGATATTTTCTATTTCACACTTCTCTATTTCGTCTAAGGCCGAAAAAAAGGGCGTATATTTCATCATTAAAGTTGTCAAAGTGCCTTCTAATGGCATAAGAGGACATGTATAAACATAAAAGTATAAACATGGATTCAAGAATCATAAGGAAAAATTTTCTCATAAAGAAATAAAAAGCATAGAATGTTTGACTAAATTCTAAAACACTATTTTAATCAATGTAATGCTGTGCATAAACATTCTTTTATTTATTTTTTAACTAAGTTAGATTATTTTTTTGTTATTTATAAAGATTAAAAGTAAATGTAGTTTTTAAATTTTTTTATGAAACCTTCATTTAGGTTACTTTGAGTACATATGTATATAGTTTTAAGTGTCTAGCCCATCTCTGGCGTAAAAGTAATTTATTTGTTAGAAGGAAGTTATTGTGTCTTTTTACTAGAGCAAAGGAATGTAACTTACACAGAAGAAAGTTTGAGAGAAACCATTAAAACGTAAACCATTTTTCAAACTGCCTCTACCCTTCATTTTCATAAGACCGTAAACTGTGCTCAAATATAAAACTGACTTCGGGGGAAAAAAATCATTCAACATTTAGATTCAAATGGTCAAATCCTTTGGGGAGTGAAAACGACAAATAAATAAATAAATAACCATTTATTCGATGAAAACAGCATTGAAAAGTCATTAGCACCTAAATAAAGAAGCAAATATTCGCATTTTGCAAAGGAGACTCATCTTAAGTAATGCAATTCGCATTTTGAAGATGACTTCTCTTTCTTATTTTTTTATTAGATTTTCAGCTTCTTTTATTAAATTCCTTCTATTAGCTCACACTCTCCCTATATATATCTTGTTCACATTTTCAATCGTTCATAAAATACTTTTTATTCGTCCACTCAAGTTCAAATACATTTTTTGAACTTGTAGTGGATGACACTTGATGTTAATACAGTTTCTTCAAATATTAATTTAGTAATTATATTAAATTAATTAATTTTAGTTTTTTTTTAGGTTTAAGTTACACGTATCTACCCATAGATGGCGCCAGATAAACTTAAAAAATGAAGGAAAATTATTTATAATGGACTTTCTGTAATAGAGTGAAAAAAAGTAGGAATAGACTTTAAAAATTCTTATTTATATTACTTGTTCTCATTATGCATACATTTACTCATTTTATACAAATTTATAGCTTTTTTTATTGTTTTCTAAAACATTTTATATTGTCTAAAATTATGTTGAAAGATTATATAACTACACAATAGATTAGAAATCATGCATTTTCATATTAGCATTGTACAATATAACGCTAAGAAAAATAAAATCATACCCAATAAGTAAAAAAATTAAATATTTCAAATTAGAGATCACAGTTCTTCACAAAACTGAACATTTCATGAAATGTTATTAAAATACATAAATTATAATTTTGAAAAGATTTTCATCATATAAAACATTATCTATATTTATATAAACATTATTTTACAGTTGCATGTAATTTAAAAATTCCCCACGTATTTATTTAAAAACTATCACAAATTTATGAAATCTATTAATTTAATGCTATATAATTTTCACGGAGTCTCCCAGTATCATTTTTATTCAAATTTCAATAAATTTCGATTGATATTCGAATTATTTATCATCATCATCATCGAATTCATATATCATTTATCATCATCCTCATCCTCATCGAATCCGTCATCTTTTATCATCATCATCGAATTAATTATCATTTATCATCATCATCATCATCGAATTCAAGTATCATATATCATCACCATCATCATAATCAAATTCATATATCATTTATCATCATCATCATCATCGAATTTATATATCATTTATCATCATCGAATTTATATATCATTTATCATCATCGAATTTATATATCATTTATCATCATCGCAATCATTTTCAAAATTTATAAAAACTTGTAAGCGAGGTTATTTACCAGAATAAAATTTTCATTTATTCTACCATGTAGGTGTTTTTCAGTTTAAAAACAAATAATTTTTTTCACAGAATTGAAAAAAACATTTTAATGGTTCTATTATAAAAAGTAATTATTTTATTTTTTAAAATAGTATGAAATATTAGTGTAGGTGATAAAATATGTCAAATTCATGTTTCACGTTTTAATTTTTATTTATTTATTTATTTTTGCTTTCCACAAAATATTTTAATTAGAAAACTGTTTATTGATGAAATTCGACATCTGAAGTAAAATGCAATTTCACTAAAAGCTAAAATAAAGTGTTGACTATGATGAAAAATGAGATATTTTAAATCACCTTTTTCTTATGACAACATTCCATTTGTTTTTCTTGCTTGTTTTCCAATGGTTTATGCTGTAAAGACTATTTATCTTTTAACAAAACATAAAATTCTGCGGAAGATAGCTTAAAAATTAATTTTTAGTAACCAAAAAGATGACTGGAAACAGTTATTAAGTTTGATAATAACTTTTGACAGTTTTTTTTTTTTAAAGAAGCTACCAATTTTAAGAAATTCTTCCTTCCATTTCTTTGTTCAGTAAAATGCTTTTTTCCCTTCCTCTATAAAGTTTACACAAATATTTTGTAAACCGAATCGATTAAAATCCAAATGTAGGATATGTAGAAAATCATTTGCTGAAAATTAATTCTCATTTAGTTTTTTACATGTTAAATTAGGCTTAGTTAGCATGTTTAATAATATTAAAAATGATTTATTTTGTCACAGCCAAAGGGATAATCAAATATAATTCTATATCTACGTAGGTTACTCATTAAATGATTTGAAACAAATTGCTTAGCTTTAAAACAGACAATACATTTGTCTACAACCTTATGACAAGTTGATCGACCATTTAATGGTCAAAATTTCTCTGCTTAGCCTCTCTTCTGTCTCTACTTAGCCAACGCACCAATAAGCAGATATTTTTGGGGAATTATAGAATAACTAGAGAAGTAAATTTATGACTTTTGGAAAAAAATACCTGATGTCTTTTTATAAAAATTAAATCTGTATTATTCAATCGGCCACCAACACATCCCATCTGAATTCAAGAAGGGATTTAAGATTTTAAATTAGTATTGGGTTGTACACATTCCTTTGTCTGAAGGTTTCGAATCTTAATTCGAGACAATCAGAATCTTTCAAGAAACCATTTAAATCTTATTTCGAGTTAATTTCCTGTTCTTGGATCACTTATGCCTTAGCCCTTTCCAATTCTGAAATTCAAAGGGGCCTTGATGTATTAGCCAAATTATTCCTTGATTTGTGTAAATACCTAAAAACATAACACAATATCGGAAGAATCAAAATATAAAATTAATTAATACCAAATTAGTTTCTCAATATCAAATTAATTAATTAATGCACAAAATCGCTTAGTATATAGTATTAAACTCTCAATGTTTCTTCAAATATTTTACAAGAGTTTATAAATTCCGAATTGAATGCCTCACATTCTGCTCAAATTGAAATTACTTGACCAGGACATTCATTATTAGTATAAAGTTTGGGCCGTTCCACCACAAGTTGTGTTTCAACAGTCTTTCTGGATATACACCACGAGATAACATGTCTGTTGGATTTTCTGCTGATGACATATGATGTCACAGCTGAAAAAAAAAAAAAATTTGAATTTTTTCTACTTTATTTTGAAAAAATGTTTTTAAATCTATTAGCTTTCCCTGTAACCAAGATAGCACGATTACAGAACCATCACAAAGATGAATTCGATTTATTTCGAATGCAAGATATTGATGACTTTTTCCACTAACTTTGAAAACAAGATCGCGACACACAATTCCTGCCTCGTAATTATTAGATTTTAACAGGGATAATCCGAGATTTATTTGTTACTAATTGCACCATTGTCTGACCGGATGAATTTTTGGATTTGCAGCAGACTGCTGCTGTAGAGCAACGTTCTGAAGCATCAGCCAACCCATGAAATTCAACGATTGTATCTTCCCCTATAATTATTTTTGTTTCAGTATTTTGTTCAATACATCTGTATTAGTTAGTACAGTCAGAAATTGATGTCATTCATTGATATCCTCAGTTGGAAGTTGATCATTACAATCAATTTTAAGACTCCACAATTTTCGCATAAAAGTTTTGACCTTAGCTACTACTACAGGGCGAAGAAGAGCAAAAGGTTTGAAAAGTCTTGCTGTAGTTGATAACATGCTTCTTTTAGTGTAACTACTGCTAGCTTTCAATTTAACTTTGAAGGAAAAATACTTTATAGTTTCTTTAAGACTCTCAAAGTTTTGGTCTCATCTGGAATCGAGAAATTATACTCTTCTTCTAAATTTGGCGAAAGTTCTGGATGGTTAGCCACTTATGAAGCTTCCTTGACGATTTCTGCAAAATCTCTACAAGTTGTTGCTGCTATGTTTTGGCGTCTGCCAATGTTGACGTTTCACATATTACATCATACATGTAGAAGTTTAAATGAAGTATAGGAGAAGCTTTAGGAAAACTACTCTCTTCGCTCATTGACAATTATTTTAACGTCCTCATAGCAAAGTAAGGCACACTTACAGTGCCATATGTAATAGTCTTCAGTCTATATGTCTTAAGTGGATCATTAGCCTTATCCTTCAATTGGATTCTCTGAAGACAAAGTTGGCTCGAATCTATCATAATCATTTTATACATCGTCTTGATATCCGCCTTCGCTGCATAAACATACTTTCTGAATAATATCTTTATTGAAAATAAATCATCTCTTATGACTCCGCCATTATACTGTAATGAATTCAGAGATATATCAACAATTTAACACTACCTTTAATTTTTAGTACTACTTTCAAATCTATATGCACCGTGGTTGCTGGTAGTATTAGGTTTTTTGACGTGTTCAACTTTTTTCATGTGTCCCAATCTTCGATATTCGTCCGAAAACGTTTTATAGAGTGATAGATATTCTGTATCTCAAGACAAGCGAGTCCACTGAATAGAGGTGAACAGTGAATAGAGTCTTTCAAGAGCAACATACAGACCTAAACAAGACGAGTCATCCCTGAGGGGCATTAAAAGCACGTACTTTTTTTTTTGTTCTCATACAGCTGGAAAACACTTAGACAGCTTGGTCTTGGAGGCTTTAAAGCAAGCGTTACACAGACGTTACTCACTTTGCATTAACCAGGGGGAGCGTGTAGCTCGGAGATACGGACGCGGAGTAACAATGCCCCCACAATGCCCCAATGCCCTCTCAACTTTTACATTCTCTATCTCTCAAAATCCTGTTTACGTTTTATTTAAATCTACTTCCAGGATCAGACTACAAAGGGCTTTATCTCCATTTGTTTAATCTGCGCAACCCCTAGCTACATATCCAACCACAGTATTTTGCAAGAGTAATTGTTAATTTTGTGGACATGTTAGTCATGGATTCAAAAATTCAGAAAACACTTCTGAACCTAACATAATATCAATTTTACCAGAAAATCAAAACTATTATTTGCTTAAAAAAACAAATTTTCAACATCCACCTCAACACTCAGATTTAATATTGTTATCTGTTTCGGCACAATTTCCACAATTTTTCTTACTATCGGCATAGTTAATTCCTACACAAAGCATTTGTCCTCATTTGTTCTATTTCTAATACACCTCATAATCATTACTGAAAAATCATTTAAACAAAAAACAAGTAATATAAAAAAAAAAAAAAAAAATTAAGTCTATTCCTACTTTTTTTTCACTCTATTGCAAAAAGGCCTTTATAAATAATTTTCATTCATTTTTTTAAGTTTATCTGGAGCCATCTATTGGTAGATATATGCAATCTAGATCTATAAAAAAACTAAAATTAATTAATTACATTTAATTAATGAATTAATATTTGAAAAAACTGTATTAACATCCAGTGTCATCCACTACAAGTTAAAAAAAATGTATTTGATCTTGAGTGGATGAATAAAAAGTATTTTATGAACGATTGAAAATTTGAACAAGATATATATAGGGATAGTGTGAGCTAATAGAAGGAATTGAATTAAAGAATTTATTCTTATTAGTTTTAAGTTGAAATCGATTTACGCACTCCCTGCTTATTAAAAAATATTTAGCTTCCGACATCTAAAAGACATCGAACTTTCTGCTATTCGGAATATTTAGCTTCATCATATCGAAATGCATTCAGCGAAACATTTTCTCCTTTGTGCGTCGCCAAACCAGTGACGACGATTGAATTATCCATTTGGGTCATGCTAGTAGATATCGAAGTACCGCAATTCTCATTTTCCATTTGATGCTTAAAAACAGACGCACCCGAGCCATCTAAAAGTTTTGTTCCCATTAGCAATATCTTTCATCCCTCTTGGATAATGAATCTATTTACTATTTCAACAAAAACAGGTTTTAGAGCAGCATTGTTTAACATAGCTGTTAAAACCGACATTGAAATGATGCCGTTAGTCTACGTATACTCGTAGGACGGCCAAATAAATTAACATTAATATAAAAACAATTAAAATAAATACGAAAATTAACACTGAAACAAACAACTAATTTAACTTTACTTTTAATGAATACTAATATATACAATTACAATTAAATTTAGGATTTTTACATTAGCACTGAAAACAGAATAAATAAAAAACGTTTATAGAGAAGTAATCATATTATTACGCATACCTCAAATGAAATATTCCCATGAGTGTGTGGGCAGTGGTTTACCAGTAGCCTCAAATCCTTTTAACAAAAAAAATGCCCACCGGAAATTCCAAAGATGGACATAGCTATATATTAAATTATCCATTTCGCCATTTTCCGCAGCCAAAAAATTGTGTACCAGCTCACGCACTGTCGCAGATCGTTCGCTCTGCTTTCAACGGGTCTTCCTTTCTGCCCGCAAAAACTCCAAAAAAAAAGGGTTCCCACCAAACCGACCGGTTCTTTTGGACCTGACCGTGTGACCGGGAAGGGTTATCTACCATTCCTGGATTCATACAAAAAATAAAGGAAATCCTCTGACCCACACACAACAGGATAATTACCAGTTACAACAACAGCAATCTCGCGGCAAACGCTTCAAACAAACTCTATTTCTTTTAACAAGTTCTACTCTGTCTTGAGCAGATAATTTTGTAAATTATGGACATCTAAATGAAGCATGGTTCTCATTAGTCTTACAAATAACACATTTAACATTTTTTACCTCAGACAAGAAATACACTTGAAATGTTTTTTTCGAAACAATTATGTGATTAATTTCCTTCAAACAGTTTACCCTCAATTCTACCATATATTACAGGCAAATTAGATTCAGTACCACTGCTCCCAGACAAATTATATTGATTTACCCCTTTGATATTTCACTCGATTCTTTTGCTTGACCCCAATATGAGTCATGGATTCGCGATCTAATAATAAACAAGTAATATAAAAAAAAAGAAATTTAAAGTCAACTCCTACTTTTTTTTCACTTTATTGCAACGTACTTTATAAATAATTTTCATTCATTTTTTTAAGTTTATCTGGGGTAGATACATGCGACTTAATTTTAAAAAAAATTTAAATTAATGAATTAATGTTTGTAAAAACTGCATTAACATCCAGTGTCCTACACTACAAGTTCAAAAAAACGTCTTTTAACTTGAGTGGATGAATAAAAATTATTTTATTAAAGATTGAAAATTTGAACAAGATATATATAGGGAGAATATGAGCTAATAGAAGGAATTGAATTAAAAATTTTATTCGAAACAATTTGCTCACATAATGACCTAAATTAATTTACTTTACGCAACTGACAGTAATATTCAAAGGAAGCAATCAGCCTTGTGGCGAATAGTACATAACTTACTGCAGGCAGTTTTTATGCCCTACGAAATCCATCGAAACAATCCTGTTGTGTTTTTACTACAAATTACCACTACTTTACCATTTTATTCTTCATAATTGCACAGGTCTTTTTTAGAAACATAAACCCTCAAATTATTTGCTCTCTCAACGTGGAACAGAATTTTCGCTTTTTATTTCATCAGTTATATTTTTTGTCCTGAACGATTTTCAAAGATTGGAATAAGAAAGGCTAAATGATTCAAATCTTGACTACACAGAAGTAGATAACATTTAAATAATTTTAATAAAGCTTTCGAGATTAAATATACTATCCATAACTGAATTTCCTGTTGAAACTTCTGTACTTTGATATCACTTTTCCAATATTTGCTAACTATAACTCTTTTTCTAATTGCTGAAGCTTAATTTTCTTTAACTTTTGCTTTGCATTAATTTCTTTTACTTTTTCTGTTTTTACTTTATTTTCCCCGAACTACTGTATCAATTATATTTCTCACAAAATCAATATAATTTAGAAAATAATCACTTTTCTCAATTATATCTCTTTAATTTTAGCACCATCCAAAACTGTAAAGCATAATTCTTCAGCCATGAGTTTTAAGTAGTCCTTTTTTAGATTACCGATAGCCGACATATTCCAAATGAAAACTAGAAGGAATTTGTCCAAGAAACATTGCTTCTACCTTAATCATTGGGCCCACAATTCTACAATTCCAACATCCTAGTTAACCATGGAAACATGTCACCAAACCGAAATTGAAATCGCCAACCTTGTTCAGACACAAAGAAGTAATAAGTCACAAAATCAACTGATTTCTCCTGCCTCAATGGGACCATATAAAATATTAGGGTCTCCAAATACAAAGCAGGCAAACGATCTCAGTAGACTGTAAAAACACGATTTGAAAACCAAACAAGTAATATAAAAAAAAAATTATTTTAAGTCAATTCATACTTTTTTTTCACTCTAATGCGGAAAGTCCTTTATAAATAATTTTCATTCATTTTCGTAAGTTTATCTGGCGCCATCTATGGGTAGATACATGCAACTTAAATCTAAAAAAAAATTAAAATTAATTAATTAAATTTAATTACTGAATTAATACTTGAAAAAACTGTATTAACATCCAGTGTCATCCACTACAAGTCTGAACTTGAGTGGATGAATGAGAAGTATTTTATGAACGATTGAAAATTTGAACAAGATGTATATAGGGAGAGTGTGAGCTAATAGAAGGAATTAAAAAAGCGCTCGACCCTTCTTGTTAAAACAAGCTCAAGCCCACAAGGAAGTCATATACTTCCTCTGGAGCCAGTTACATTTCCATCTTTTTGTTAATTACTATTTATATTCATGCGGTAACAACAATACATTGCTACTAAATAATACAAAATTAACAATACTTCATTTTCATGTATGCTTAAGTAAATTTTATTTTGAAATTTGTATACATATATACAAAAGACTATTAACTTATGAGAACTTGAAGACTTATTGACATTTTTTACGCATGTCTAGACTACTTTTTATGATGAAATATGAACGAATAATTGTTAAAACGGTATTTTTTTTTATTTAAAGAAAGCTTAATAGAAAAATATATAAACATTATGTTTTTCCATTTTAAATTATATTCAGAAAATATCTCTCAAAAAAAAGAAAGAAGTTTAATAATTTTATAATGAAAATTTAGTAATTAAACAACATAACTATGTTTTTGAACAATATTTTGACAATTTGTGACACATTTTAACAAAAAAAATAATCATGTGTATATTTTAACTTTCATATTTGTCAGTGTTTTATAATCTAATTTAATAGTAGTATCAAAAAGTTTGCATAAAATATTATTTAAAAATTTTGGCTTTGAACGTGGTCTGTTACTTTAAGTTACTGAACTTTATATTTAGAACTAAAATTTTAAAACAACTGATGGCATCTTGACATAATTTCTGAATAAAGACAGCCGAGTAAAAGGATATTGTATCATTTAAAAAGAGAAAGAAAGTACAATAAAAAACTAACCAAAATAACGTTAGGCATTGTAAATAAATCCTAGCGTTTAAGTGAAACAAAACTTTGCCCGCTAGCGTAACATAATTAAGGAAGCTACACTATTCCCTAAGGCTACGTATCTCCCACATTGTCTTAGATGATGTTAGATATTCTGTCTAGATACTTATTTAATATATTTGCCTTTTAATTCAGTGACTTCAATACAGTCACAAGCTAATCGATTCGCTTGCTAATTAGGCAGGATTACTGTTGTACCTGGAATCAGATGAATAGAATTTTTGTAGTTCATTTTTGTAACACATATTCTGTGTGCAGGAAAGTGAACAAAAGAAAAAGAAGTCAGGTTGTGATTTATTTTGTGTTCAAGTTGAAGGAAATGATATATCCAAAAAGATGAGAACTTAACAATCGAAACATTATTTATATTTCCGTTTTCAATAATAATCTCCTCACTTGATCTTTACCTTTAAAGTTCAACGTACATAAAAGTGAATTTTATGCATGCTATTTTCTTTGAATTGCTTCCATTGACATTGAAATTGAGTTGCTTATTAGTGTTATTATTATTTATTGAATTAATTATTGAATTGAATTATTTATTGAATTAATTATTGAATTGAATTA
>BPLQ01011974.1:1281014-1294520 GCA_021605075.1 Caerostris darwini
AATTATTGAATTGAATTATTTATTGAATTAATTATTGAATTGAATTAATTATTGAATTGAATTAATTATTGAATTATTGATTGAATTAAGTATTTATTGAATAATTATTTAATTGCTTCAATTGACATTACATAAATGAAAATGGATTAAAAAATTTATTTCATTTCCATCAAAATAACTTCATCGAAATTTATGAGTTGTAGCGTCTTTATTATTATTACCTATAAAATTATGGGTATTGGGATTTCCCTTGATCACTTTTTTACACATCCTTTGTATTGAGGGAACCGCTATTGTTGTCAACATTCTACAAGAACTGGAATGTTCCCAATGATTTGCATCATTTGCTTTTTCATTGGGACTCAGGAACTATGAGAAAGCTCACCAAGTTTACACTGCGTTAACCCAAGCTCCTAAATTCTCTCCTCCTAAATCTAACAGGAGAAAGAGAAGGAAAGAGAAAATGAATTCCATGCTCCGCCAACTGATGGAGATAATGACTATATTTCTTCAGAAACGATCTTTCTCTTTTAGCTGAGGATACGAGATTCGGGCTCCTAATTGTACCTGTCTAAATTCGTTTAGATTAATCATCTAATTTATTTATTTTATTTTAGCTACATTAATGATTGTTTTTATATTCCCTATTTTTACTTTTCTGTTGAAATTTTATAAATTGATGTTAAATTCTTAAAAGTAATTTTCTTTATTAGTGATCGTGTAGAGGTTTTAAGGGTATATTTACCCCATAAGTAGTTCATAACAGGTAGGTCGCATCCGTATCAGTATCCTTGACTTCTTTCGAAGTTCTTATTGAAAATTTAGTAAATCGTAAACTTCTTTTAAAAGCTATTCATATTGGTTTATTTAAATGTCTTTCACGAGCTTTTTTATATTCATTAAAATATCTTTCTATTCTTATAATTCTATAATTAATTAATGTAAAATTGTACTAAAAGACCGGTCTATGTAAATCAAAGACAAACTTTTTTTTAAAGAGAAAATTAAATTTTTTTAAAAAAGAAATACGTTTGGAATTTCCTATTTTTTTATGTTCTTAGATTGCTGTTTTGCTTTTTGGGTCTTGCCCTAAATTCTAAATTTTATGGGTAATTATGGCAAATTTTACGATTATATATATCAGCTCATCCCATTATTTACTTTGTTTTGAATAAGTTAATTATCTCTTTCTCTTTTCATTACTTATTACTATATGATTATTTATTTCTATTTTTTTTTTCGTTGGTTATTTTTTTTCTTTATGTTAACTTTAGAACAAATATTTATTTTTAATTTATCAGCAATTTCTTTCCTTAAGTTTTGATATTTTTTCCTTTCCCGCAGCTATAAAATTTTGGCCTATCACTATTGAAACAAAATCCACGAATTTTTAAATGTTGATACAGATAAATAATTACTCTTTCACACCGACCCAATCATATTACTAAAAAACAAACAGTATTATTTTCTGTTGATAATAACAAGAAACTTTAAAAAAAAATTTTTTTAACAAATTTAATTACGTATATGTATAAATTAAAGCAAAATCTTTGGATTTTATCATGTAAAAGATTAAAAAAAATTATTTCTATCAGAAAAATTTCATTCGAAAAACTTAATTATCGTGCTAAACTCCATTACCACATTTGAAAGAGGGAAATTTCTATGTATAACAAACACATTTACAATTTGCGGAGTGAAAAACTTCTGCAATAGAAGAATTGCTCATGAAGATTGTGATGAGATTTCGCAATTATGCGGAGATTTCTCCAAGAAAATAAAATAAAGATTCACAGATGCACAAGTTTTTCTTGAAGACGGCAATTGAAGTGATGGGGAAAGTAAGTAACTCCATTATCATTCTGAAAATAACTTTTTCATCTTCTTCCTTTTTTTTCACATGTTAAATCCCAAAACAACGCTGCTGAATCAAAAATTTAAAAAGGGAAATATTTTTCTTGGGACACCTTATTAAATTATAATTTTAAAAAATTTCCATATTTCGAAGAAACGTCACTATGACTGGGTAAAGTAAGATGTGAAAAGAATGACTAATTAAGAACCCAATGTTCTGCGTCATTTACGGAAATTCGAAATTCGGTCTCCTAATTGCACCTGGGTAAATTCATTTAGAATAATTATCTAATTTATTTATTTTTGTTTTAGCTACATTAATGATTATTTTTATATTCCAAAATTTTACTTTTCTTTTGATACCTTTTAAGTTGCTGTTAAAATCTTTAATGCAATTTTCCTTATTAATGATTATGTTGTGGTTTTAGGGAAATATTTACCGATTAGGTACCCTATAATAGGTACTTTAGTATCCGTATCATAAATGACCCCTTTCAACGTTTCTTACTGATTTTTTTAAACTTTTTTACGAGCTATTCTTATTGGTTTATTTAAATATATGTTGCGAGCTTTTTATAATATATTTTAGTAATATTTATTAAAATTTCTTTCATGTGTTAAAATAATTACATAATAAAAAAGGTAAAATTGTTTTAAAAGACCTTGCAGTGAAATCAAAAACAATCTTATTTCATAGTGAAAATGAGATTTTTTAAAAAAGAAATTTGTTTCGAATTCTGTGGTTTTTATTTTTTTAATTATTGTGATGCGTTTTGATTTAACATTCAATTCTAAATTTTATGAGTAACTTGTACACCGGCCCAGCTGATTATTTACTTTGTTTCGAATACGTTATTTTTTTTTTCTATTTTCATTATTTTTTTATTTCATGTAAATTTATTTATTATTATTTTTGGTAAACTTTATCATTGTAATTTATTTCAATTCATAGTAAATTTTTTTCTTATATATTTTAAAATTCTTTTTTGATATTACTTTTTCTGTTTTGTTGTTATGTTTTTCTTTCTTACCCATAGCCATAAAGTTCTGGGTTAACTTTTTTTTTTCTGATTTGCATTATCATATTTTAGGGATAAAGGGTAGAAGAAATACCAAAAATTCGCTGCTTCAATTAAATACCATTTTTCTGAGCTCATATCTGCTAGAAAAATCTCCCTGGTAATTGAGACAATCAACCTCCTTTGAAGACAATTAGCATTCTTTTAACAGATTTTCGAGACACTTAAATGAATTGAGGAGAAAAATCAAAAGGGAGTTCAGGCTTTAATTTAACACTTCTTAAGCCGCTGCGATAATTAATGGACATCAAAGACTACAAACGAATCTTGTTTAATTTTCTTCAGATTAAAAAATATATATATATTCTGGTTAAACGCATTCTTGCTTGTCGATTAAGACAACCTTTGTAGAATTTAAAACGGCTATTTAGATAGATAGAAAGGGTATAGGGGCCATTCTTTTCAATTAGAATGCAGATTCTACTTTAATTAACCTCCTAGCAATTTTTTTTTTTATAAAATGACGGACCATAAGATAAAATTAAGGTTTAAAGTATTCTGAAGGACTTTTGTAAATTGAATTTAAAGGTGAGAAATTTGAACTAAGAGATTGCCTATAAGCTAAACAATATCTCCATTTTTTTTCTTGTGGAATTTCTTATACTAGCGGTATTGTAAAATGAATAATTTCTCGTCAACTGTTATATATATACATAGATATTATATTATTATTTGAAATATATATTATTTAGTTTTTGATTTTATTGTTTTATAACATTACGTACTTTTTACGTACTTTTATTGTTTTATAACATTATGCAAGATGATTGGTTATGTGATCACTGATGTAGTACTTTCTTCGTAAGTTTGTAGTTTCTTTAAAAGTTTAAAAAAAAAAAAAAACCCAAGTGATTTGTCTTGAGATGATAGATAAATGAATATTAGCAGGAATAAGAATATACCAAGTTTCCTCAAAGAGCAAACTCATGATATCATTGCAGTTATATAAAGGTATTTTGGAAACTCCTAGAGATTGGCTATAAGTTAAAAAATCCCTTCAGTGCTTCACATGGAATCTGCTATGATTTGGTAATGCGTAATAAAACGTTTGTGGTCACCTGTTATATATAGTATATATATATATATATATATATATAACAATATTATTTGAAACATGTATTAGTAAATTTGTGATTTTTTTGCCTTGTAGCATTTCTTATTTAGTGTGCATGATGTCTGGATATGCCACTTTCGATTGAATGATTTATAGATAGTGGTTTTTTTGAGTTTGCTTGGATGAAGGCATAATTTTTTTTTCAGAAAGTCAGATTTTTTGATGAGGTTTAAATATTTGTCCAATTAAAAAAATATATATATATTTTAATGTACCTTCTCGAGTTCTTTAGAATATTGTTGGATATAGCAAATGGATATATTTTAATCAGCAGAGTTGTTTACGAAAATGAAATGAAAAGAAAAATTGTCTGAAATTGTCTCGGCAGGTTCTTAGGTAAAAAAACAAATTCCTTTTGCAACTTAACCAAAGGCACTGTGGTTCTATATGAAATATGTGTAGTTTATTTTTCCACACATTTAAAAGACTTTCCCTCTGTATAACTTTTTCATTTTTTTAACACAAATCACTACATCACTGCAATCAGTACATATGTATATGTGCGTGTCTAAACCACAGTGTCCTGCAGTGCTGGACGGACATGCCACCACTAGTCAACACATGGATGGAGGGAAAGGGGCAGCTTCTGTTGTGATGGAGCAGTCGTAGGTAGAAGTCAGAGTTGGCGTCATGTCACTGAAGAAAGAAGGGAGTGCTTTCTTTCTTTCTTGCAGGAAGGTCTTTTAGTAGAAACATCCTCGCCTTTTTATATCGTATGGGAGAAAATCCGGAAAACAACCACCAGGGCAAGATGCTGAACAACAAAAAAGCCATCGCATCTCTTCGCGTTTTGAAGCAGTAACTACAACAAAACCGCTAGGTGATTGATTGATTTTCCATCCTACTGCTCACCAATAGGGCACTTTGACACTGAGCCACGAGTCGGGCAATAGATATTTATTAAATTAATAAAGAGTCTTCAATAAATATACTTAATATATTTGCTTTTCTAAAATCCTTCGGAAAGAAATGTTTTCAAAAATAGCATAAATAAAAAAGGCCAAAAAATCAAATTTACAAATGAAACTATAAGAGAAATGTTATGATTATTCTCTGAAAACAATTTCATTAATTTCCCCCGACATTAATTTAAAATCTGTGTGCAAAATTTCCCATAATAAAGATCAAAGCAATACATTTTGTATATGCGAAACGCAACAAATATATGGAAAGTGTTTATTCAAAACAGGCAGTGTTCAAATCGAAGTTATAGCGCAAAAAAATATAAATATTCTGAAAAATTGTCTAATTCAAGTATTTTTTTTTTTACTTTTTATAACAGCGTACTTTAGGTCTTAAAACCATTTAAATATAAATTTCAATCCATCTATGAAATAACCAGCGAACCTTTTCGAGTTTATTAACTTCTACTTTTCCTTTTCCAATGGAAAAGGGATTGTAATACTGTGCACAAAAAGTAAGACCAATTATTTTTTTTACAAACTCTTTATTTATTTTTCCAGATTCATTTCATCGCCTTCAAAGTAATCGCCTCCGGACACAATACACTTATGCCAACGTTTTTTCCAATCTCAATGCATGTTAAAAAGTCGTCATAAGGGATGGCCTTCAAAGCGCACATTGAATCGCATTGAATTCACATTGAATCTCTTCAATCGACTCAAAACGGTGTCCCCGGAGTGGTCTTTTGAGTCTAGGGTATAGCCAGAAGTAGCACGGTGTGAATACGGTGATTGTGGAACAATATGTGTTTCATTTTTTGCAGAAAGTCACGAATAATCAATGTGCGACCAGGTGCATTCAGTGTTTTCGGTACCAATCGAGATTTGATGCGAGGCGGTTTTACACACATTGTCACAATTGCCATTCAATCTAGATTGCCACGAACGGATTATAGTATCAAGCATTATATACTCAAGAGACACGTGGTCATTGAGGCATTTATGGCAATACTGCTGATTTTATTAAAACAAAATCCGCGCATTTTTCCATACAGATAAATAATTACTTTTTCCTACTGACACAATCTTATTACTAGAAAACAAAGCGCGATATTTTCCCTAGATTCAACCAATAATAATCAACTTAAAAATTTTTTTTAACACAATTTAGATGCGTATGTGTATAAACTAAAGCAAAATTTTCAAATTTCAACATGTAAAAGATAAAAAAAATATATATATTTCGGTCAGAACATTTTCTTTCGAAAAACTTAATTATCGTACAAAACTCCATTACCACATTTGAAATTTCTGTGCATAACAAACACATTTACAATTTGCGGAGTGAAAAACTTCTGCAATAGAAGAAGTGCTCGTGAAGATTGTGATGAGATTTCGCAATTACACGGAGATTTCTCAAAGAAAATAAAATAAAGATTCGCAGATGCACTTGTTTTTCTTGAAGACGGCAATTAAAGTGATGGGGAAAGTGAATAACTCCATTATCATTCTGAAAAATAACGTTTTCATCTTCTCTGTCTTTTTTTCACAGGTTAAATCCCGAAGCAACGCTGTTGAGTCAAAGGTTTGAAAAGGAAAATATTTTTCTCAGAACACCTTATTAAATTATAGTTTTAAAAAATTTCCATATTTCGAAGAAACATCGCAATAACTAATATGTAAAATGGGAAATGGGCGCATATAACTGTATGATAAAATGGGAAACGAGCTACTAATTAAGAAAATAATCATACGAACAGCGCAACAGAAATATATATATATATATATATGTATATATATATATATGTGTATATATATATATATATGTATATATATATATATATGTATATATATATATATATATATATATATATATATATATACGTATATATATAAGTGTGTGTGTGATAAATATTTTTTGGTAGAAATTTAAGAAGAAAAGTCACAGTGCTAAGATTTTAAGGAAGCTGGAGACTTTGAGATTTTTTTAACAATGAGCTTCGAGATTTAAAGATTAAACAAGTACTGTTAAAAATATATATATATATATATATATATATATATATAGATATAGATATACATATATATATATATATGCAGTATATTAGTCGGCATCCTTGCATCCTACGTTTATCCTAGCAACTACATCTTTTTAAGTAGACGATAACATTTTTGATCGTGTTCACTGTTACTTTCTTCATTTCCCACCCTCTCCAATATTCTATCTAACATGCTTTTAGCCATACGTTCTGTTTGCCATCCAGCTGACAACTTTCGTAACATTCGGGCGCATAGACTTTCTCTGTCATGTCACATTCGCTTAAATATATTCAGATTTAGACTTCAAATTTGTAACCGTTTCATGTATGCTATATAAATACAGAGTGCACTTTAAATTCAGGCAAACTTCAAAATTCCATAGTAAAATATGTAATGCTCAGAAAAAATTTCGATTTGCTTGAAAAATGTTGTGATATGTTGAGAGGGACATTGGATATGTTTTCCATGATTAAAAAAAAAATATCAAAAGTAATCGAAAGAAGGAGCTCACAGGTCTTAGTAAGATGTTTTATGCAAATCAGGCTAACAATAAAACACCGGTCTGGAATCAGATTCGTTATTCGATCCTTGTAGCATGCTTATCGTTTCTAAAATAATGTTGAATTCACAACTGTTGGAATGCACGGAAAAAGGACTGTAAATGCAAGAAAAAAATTATTGAACTGGATACTAAACGGAAAGCCTAAAAGGATCGGCCACGAAGTGGCATACCATCCTTTAGTTTCTATCAACGGGGAGTAGCACTGCTCTTGAAGCTGGGAGATTTACAGGGATTCCGATAACGTCGATCTGTCGTATTTTGTAGGGAATCTTGTATCTGTATTCGTACAGGATACAAGCACTTCATCAGTTATTACTGATAGATACAGATGAAAGACTAAACTTTGCAACATAGACTCTGGCACAAATGGAATGTGACCTACAATGGTTGCTGAATGTTATGTGGACAGATGAAGACCTCTTTTTAGTACATGGTGACACCAAGACGCAAAATACTTGTCTCTGGAAAATGTTAAACAATCGTGAGTACCTGAGAAAGCCATTGCAGTTTATTCACGTGTCTGTTTGGTATGGTGTCACGACGTCTTTCCTGCTGGGACGTGCCTTTCAGAAAGAGAATTAACCTTTATCCAACTGGTACGCTTGTACAATCTTTGCAGAACGGTATTTTATGCTTTCGCATTGTGCAAGAAAGACGTGCGTTAACTGTCGTCACTTTCATGCATGGTAGTAAACGCCCTACTGTGAATTTGTAGTTCCTGTTGGACACTTTGTTAATATATTTTTAAACTATTGTTTTTAGTTGGTTTGATTTTTATTGAATTCAAACTGGAAATAATTTCATATTCCATTAAACTCATGATACAAGTAAATAAATTTTAAAAATAAGCTCTGCAATTTTTTGAATTTTTTTTTTTCATATCACATTTTAAAACCAAAAAATAAATGAACTATTCATTATAATAGGTAAATATTCAGCCTTTCACATTACATAATTTTTGTTAAAATATATTCATTTCCTTTTATTAAAAAATATTTTAATTTTTTTGCAAACCATTTTCAGTTTGCAGGAACGATTCACTCTTTAAGTTAAAGAAAAGAACTTTTTTATAAATTTTCCTCGATCGTTTCTTTTTTTTTGTACGAAGTTTTTAATTTTAAAAATAAGCACTGAATTTTTTTGACATTTATATCATACAATTTGCTTTTTTTTTACTGCACCCAAATCATCGAAGGGAAAATGAAAAACCTTGCTCTTCAAAGAAATTGGAAAAACCCAATACCTTTGATCTTTGCAATTCAACTTTAAAAATTCTAACTGAAAATAAACTATAAACTTCAACAGAAAACATTTACAAATATAATTTTTCTAATTTTTGAAATTCAATTGAAGAATTAATATTAATGGCTTCACGGCAAATTGAAAAATACTAAATGACTTACGTGGCAAAATATTTTTTATCATTTGATACTTAAGATTTAAATAATTTTATTTCCGTTCCTTTCAAATTTTATAACTTTTTTTTTTTTCGCTTTCGTTGCAATGTTAATATTTTTATTTCTTAAATTCTTCAATTGCCTTTTCATTTATTGTATTTAATTTGTTAAGGACTAAATAATTGCTAAGCTGCATTTTCAGAATTAATTTAAGCGTAGTTAATTTCCTTTATAAGTAACAAATAATGTAAAAATTTTGTATAAGTAACAAAATATGTAAATTGCGTTTGTAAGCAATTAATATTTAAAGTGCTTAAATAATAGACCCATAATTAAACATAAATTAAATATTAATAAAGTGGACCTCTTCCATTAAGAATTTATTATTCAAATTTTTAATTTCTAGTTAAGGTCATAAATATAAAAAGAACAAATTAATATTTTTAAGAATACTGATATTGAAATGAATAACGTTTTTAACTTAATCAATATTTAAAAACTTATTTTTTATCCTGGTAATATTTTAATATAATTTGTTTAGAATAGAAAATATCTCTTAGCTCAATTTTAAAATGTTTTATAAAATCCTTTAATTGTATTTTAAGCCATTACATTTCTTGAAAATTAACATTTTCTTAATTTTATTAAAAGTGTAAAACAAAAACTCATCCCGTTTTCCGTTATTTAATATTTTTTTTTTTTTTTGTATAGGAATGTAGGGTCGGAAGTGGCGCATTTAAACATGGCCACGAAACTATAGAAAACAGGATCAAAGTGACAGTGAATCAAAGCACTTTCATGATGTTATAAGTAAACAATGTTTTTCTTTTCATGTGTCACTTATGAATGCTCAAAATGGTGTGTGTGACATATCCTCAGTGTCCGTCAGTGCGGGACGAGCATCCCGTGAGTAGTCTACTTATGGATGGAGGGAAGGGGGCAGCTTCTGTACTGATGGACCATCGGTAGGTAGAAATCTGACTTCTGCTCCGAGACGCTCTTACAGTTATAGGAGGCCGGGACCTATGTCTTAAAGTGGATTCCGAACTACTACATACATCCATGGTACCACCGGGACTCGAACCCGAAACCTGTGGCACCGAGCGACAGAACGCTAGACACTCGGCCATTCAGGCCCTCCTCAAAATGGTGACCATACACAATAATACACATTGATAGCGTCGAAGGAATGATTGGCGAACAGATGCCAAGCATTTCGCAACGTCAGAGCCAAATTCAGCAAGATGGTCTTAATGGAGTCAACTGGAGTGTTATTACAAGGACAGAGTAAGAATGAAATAGAGGAGTATCGGGGTTGCCAACCAAAGACTCGAAACTTGTCATGTGATGAGTATCAGTTAGCTCATTGTGATTGGATGTTGAGAGAAACTCATTAGAAAATCAATTAGTTTAGCAAATCATCACTTCCGACCATACACTCTTATAATATATATATATCAATAAAAAAAATCAACAAAAAAATAAATTTGAGGTGTGCAGTTTGTTTTTTCAATTCCTATCTAAAACAAAAAGTTTTTACAAGATATATATTTTAAACCCAATTACGAATTAAAATTTGTCGATATCTATTTTTTTAACGATCTTCAGCATTGCTAAATCGTTTTAAAGTTATTGAATCCATATTTTTTCATTGTTAGGATGCATTACATTTTCACAAATATTGACAAATATCGAATTTATAGCATTTTTAATTCAATAGATTCATCATGAAATCATCATTTTATTCAAGGCCTTTTGTTTTATTATAATTTTAATGGCATAAAAATTAATCTTATGAAATGAAAATTAATTAATGAAAATTAATGAAATGTATTGCCAGCTTTATTAGAACAACAACAATTTTGTGTATAAATTACAACTTTCAATTTTTTTTTAATTTGCTAAATCATAAATAACATTTGCATGGTTTTTATTCGACAATTAATGTTTAATTTATTTTTTGATTTATCAGTTCCATACATAGGATCCGCAATAACTTCTTAATGACAATATAATGTAATTATAATGATATTTAATTTTTATTTTTATTATCTAGTTTATAATATGCGCATAGTTTTTTTTTGTTTTTTTTATTTCAAATTTTAATGTGTTCGTCATTTTATGAGTGTGTAGTTATCTCTTATCTCACAAAATTGAGTAAAAACAAATCTGTCTGGTTATATTTAATATTATATACTGTTCACTTGATATGGGATTTTATTAATCATTGCGCAACACAAAACTCACGTAGATTAAAAGCTCATTGGCTGATATTAATTTAGGGGTATGGGAGTTTTAGGGAATTTTGTTATTAGCAGAAGAAATTAAATTAGTTAATTTTAATTTAAATTTATAACGCCACAATTATGTAAGAAATTAATACAATATCAAAAATCAAACGATATCAACAAACAATAGCAAAATATTCAATTTCGTAATGATTAAATTTATTTCATTGTGATTAAATTTATTTGTTAAAAATCGTTAATTTGTAAACTTTGTAACATTTTTTTAAATTTATAAATCTTTTATTTTTATTAATATAAGTATGCATAATTTTCCATGCTAATAAAATTCTATTTAATATATACTTCATAAATACAAATTCTCCTTTACATTTATTCTCAAAATTTTAATAATTTTACAAAGCTTGTTATTTTAGACCGTAAAAAAGAAGAGGTACATTTTAACTACTGACAATTACTTTGAACTTTTAAAAACAAAGATAAGCATTTCAGTTTTTTAAATTTAGTCAAAAAAAATTTAAATTGTTTTCGGAGATGTTTACAAACGCATCAAAGAGTGGAGAATTAGTCGAAATTTCATTAATTTAAATCTTGGACAGCTTGAGATTTTCGTAATGGAAATATGTAAACAAATTGTTAATTATATCCAAATTCATACACGTGACAAGCACAAAAGTTTGATTTGCTATTTTAACGCGAAAAAAGTCACTTACTAACAATCATACAGTTCCTACGTTATCTCTTTCAAAAATAAAGATTATGTTTTCTATGATCGGATTACAAATCACACTTACTTTACTGGAATCCCAGATTCGCCACAATGAAGTAAATTTTCTTGACAAAAAACCAAGAAGCTAGCAATCATTTCTTTTAAAACGCAATAACAGCCATCTTTATTTTTCATAGAACAACAATAACGTTGCCAATTTCTCTTAATATTAAACATCAACTCGCGCTTCACGTGTAAATATAATTTAACACTACACGTGCAAATATAACAGCTATTAGCCATCGTTTCATAAAACCTAGGCAAAAATCCTTTTACTAATCAATGTGTCTTTTTAGACTACTTTCCGACAAAAAGGGGGAATATTCGAAATCAGAAATTTTATTACAACTCAATGTGTCTTTGCTATAAAATAGATAAAGGAAAAAAATTTTCTTGATAGAAAATTATCTATATTTCTCTTTATGGAGAAAATAATTATCATTACAACTCAATATGAGGTTTGGAATACTTTCTCAACATAAAGCGGTATTATTAGAAATTATAAATTTCAATGCATACCAATGTGTCTTATCTATAGGAAAGAGAAAAGAAAAATATTTTTGATTTCTATTTATAGAGAAAAGAAATCTTATTACAACTTTAGTTTGCTTTTTTAGATTACTTTCCAAACATAAAGTGAGAATTTTAGAAACTAGAAACTTCATCCCAGTTCAATGTGTCTTTGTTACTACAGAAAAGAAAGAAAACATTCTGTAAAGGAAAATGTTTCGGTTTCTCTTTTTAGAGAGAAAAATTCTCATTAAAACTCTTTGTAAACTATTTCTCCTACATAAAAAGTTCATCAAAATGGGGTTTCAATTTAAAAGCAAACTGGTTATAAACTTGAATATACGCAATTTTTAAACTTGAGTCATGTAAATTCTCTACTAAATTTGGAACATTATAAATGGGATGTAATGAAATGATAACTTCAGTTTGGGTCAGAAAATAATGTTGTTTATAGAATGATTGAAAATAACTATAAAAGAAGTAGTTTGAAAAGGTTTAAATGATGCTAAATAAAGAAAGTAATTAGACATTCATGTACTGAAATGTACATCAATGTCTGATTGAGTATTGCAAAATTCCTTTTCACGCAACTGCAAGAAAGCAAATAAGAATGCATAAAAATAGTCTAAATAGTTGAATAGTAAAATCTATATTTATTGAGCCTGCTTAACAACATGCTGATTGAAATGAGTTTAAGTTTTCGCTGAATAAAAAAAAAATGCATGTTTTGTTTTATTCGTAATATATTTTTGAAAAAAGAAGAGATAATTCCCTGCATCTTTTACATATTTTTTTGTTAAGGAATAGAATTATCCAGTATAATAAATTTTAGGTATTTAAACTCCTCACTTTATATATAATAACTGAATTCTTTAGATGATTGAGACTTGTTTATTGAGTTGTTTAGATGATTGAGACTTGTTTATTGAATTGTTTAGATGATTCTCAATCATCTAAACAATTCAATAAACAACTCAATAAAGACATGAGACTTGTTTATTGAATTGTTTAGATGGTTCTCAATCATGTAAAC
>BPLQ01011974.1:1294530-1321052 GCA_021605075.1 Caerostris darwini
AAGTCTCAAGTCCTTATTGAGTTGTTTACATGATTGAGACTTGTTTAGTGAAATGTTTAAAAAATTGTGACTTGTTTATTGAATTATTTAGATGATTGAGACTTGTTTATTGAATTGTTTATAAGATTGAGACTTGTTTAGTGAATTATTTAGATAATAAACAAGTAATGTCATGTATTTGATTTTTTTTCTTTAGATTAAAATATATTAAACCACAACTAAATCTGAAAGTATTAACAATTTTCTAACAATTAAAAATGTTTCAATTTCAATAAATTTAATAAAAATAAATTGTTAATGCTCGTCTTAAATTAAACCATTGCATTGCTACTGAGATAAATTAAGAAAGTCATAATTATTTTTCGGAATACAAAAATAATACATATTTATTATATTTAGTTAACTTTGTGTTACATTTTTTTTTCGTAATTTCCAAACTATTACCTTTTTATTCCCGAGGAAGGTAGTTTTAACCAATTTTCTAAACTATTTAGGAAACAAAGTGCTATAAAAATCTCGTAAAACACATGAAATCTTATCTCAGCTACAAAAAGTTTTATAGAATTTAGTTTCATTACAAACACTGTTTTTATAAATTATTGAAAAAAAAATCTGTACTGTAATTAAATGCCAATTTATGACCCTTACACAATAGCTATTAGCTGTTTGATACTTTTTTGATGAAGGTTATGGTGGTTTAATGATAAACTAGTATTTAACCCTTTTTTTGCCATAATTTAGAAAATAAGTGTCTATTTTTGATGTAAAAAGTATATGCAATATTTTAGCCTTGGTTTATTTACCAAAATATGAAATATAGAGAAAGTCATAAAATGGGAAAGAATGTTTCTATTTTAAGTACTGAATATTTTATTTCAACAAATGTTTTTCAATAGCTTCTTTTGAGATGGAAATTCACAATCGTTAAACCGCGTTTTGGTTGAAATATTTCTGTTTTAGAATTTAAAATGATGTTTATATGTCTTAGAGCGTGTTTTAAATTGGTTTATATGGGAGAAGCTGCATTTTTCCTTCAAAATTATGTATTCCAACCTCAGTACGTAAAAGTTGTCTTAAGTATGTATATTTCTAAGTTTCAGTGGAAATAGATTTGTTGATAAAACGTGCTAAAATGTTTTTAAATGAAATTTTATTCAAAATAAAAATTAAAAAATACCAAATGCAAAAAATAAATATTAAAATAATAACAAAATACAAAACCAAAAAGTAAAATTATTTTTATTTTCCACATCGTTAATTTTCTCATAAAAATTAATTTATTTTTCAAAAAAAAAAAAGTATTAAGCAATATTATGCGAATTAAAAGAAAACTTTTAAAATAATGCACTGTTTAAATTAAATGTATTTATTATATCTATTATTTTAAAAGTTTCTGGTGGTGCCATGTATATTTATCGTAACCTAATATAAGTGTATAGCGTTGGGCATAGGGCTGACAACTCCATCCTGCAAAAATAAAACTTTACCTGTCCCGGAATCACTTGTAGGTAGACGGACACGGCCCAACATGGAGTATAGTGCCAAGGAGTTAGTTAGTTAGTAACTATTTAAAAAGTCCATTAAATTATAAATTAAATTCTATTGACTGATATAAGTGAATTCCCAATATGAAAACAAAATATGATGTTTCAAAATGAGGCTGACTATTTTTTTTTTTTTATTTTAGTTTATGTACGGCTAAACTTCTTTCATAATAATTTTAAGGAATTTTTTTGTAAAAATGTAATATTGTTAATAAAAATTCGTTAATTTAATTTTTATAATTATTAATTTAATTTTTATTAATGTTTATTTATTTATTTTAGAAAAATATTACGAAAAAATAATAATCCAAAAAAAATAGATTAAAATAATTGAATCATATAATAATGATTAAAATTGAAATAGTTCTCAAATTAATAAAAGATAGAATGAAATAAAGTTTTTTGATTTGATGAAAGTAAGCTTTTATATTTTATATGAAAGAAATATGTCAAAAAATGCCAATAAAATAATGTGTATTATAAAATATATAGGTCATATTTATTTTAATAGAATAATTACATATTTGGCATGTTGAAGAAAATTGCTTTCATTTAATTTATGCCTATAAATAGAATTTCCATGTTGTTTAACTTTAATATTAATATAGATTTCAGAAATATTTTGTCCTTATAGAATTTTTTTTCTTCCTTTAAACGAAACTTTATGTGTTAATTCATATCGTTTTTTATTTATCACTTAAAATGTTACAAACATGAATTTTTCAAAACATAAAAATAATAATTTATTGATTTAGTTATTTTATTTAAAGAAAGATTTTTCAAAATTATTAGAAAAAAATACTTTTTAAAAATGAGAAAATTTGTATTGCTGAAGTTCAAAAAGTTATATCATAATTCTAAGAGGGTAAAAGCATTGAAAATCTCTTAGAGATATGTGACATATTCATTGTTCACATAGTAAATATTTCCCTTAAACATTACACGCACCCACCTCCATATGTATACATGTGTACATGTATATATGTATATATGTATATATGGGGGTGGGTGCGTGTAATGCTACATATGTATATATATATATATATATGGCATAACTTACATCTGAAATTTTGGCATTAGAAATGATGATTGCCTGCGAAAATACGAAGAAGGAAGATATTTTTATCTTTTAACTGAAACTTAAGGTTTGTGTGTAAATTCAAATCACTTTTTATTTCCTACATAAATTGTTAAAAGTATGAATTTTTCGAAATAAAAAAAAAAATTTTGTTTATTTATTTTTCCTCTTTAAAGAAAGATTATTCAAATTTATTGTGCAGGAAATAAATTTTAAAAATAAGAAAATCTGTATTGTTGAAGCTCAAAAAATTGTCACAAAATTTAAAGAAGGTACAGTATTGAAAATATCTTAGATATGCTGCTGATATGTTCATTGTATAGTGGTATATTGTTGTTGTTTGTTGTTTCTTATCCCACTTGGCTGGCCAAGCCCACGAGCCCATATGGACTCATGATTGAAGGGGAAGGAAGCAGCTTCTGTTGTGATGGAGCACCCCGTAGGTAGAAGCCTGACTTTTGCTCCGTGACGCTCTTACAGTCATAGAAGACCGGGACCTACGGCTTAAAGTGGATTCCGAACCACTACAAACATCCATGGCACCGCCGGGATTCGAACCCGAAACCTGTGGCACCGAGCGCCAGAGCGCTAGACACTCGGCCATTCAGGTCCCAAATTTGCCAGCGGCACGTAGTGTTCCCAGGTGGTCACCCACCCAAGTACTGGCCGCGCCCAATGATGCTTAACTTCGGTGATCTAACGAGAACCGGTATATTCAGCATGGTACGGCCGTTGGCATATAGTGGTATATTGATATATATATATATATTGAGAAATGTGCATTGTGTATATGTAATATGTAGGCGTATTGTGTAAGTATTGTGATATGATTATATATATATATACATAAATGAAACCTTTAAATTTTATTATAAAATAAATTCGACATACAGACCATTGGATTATGTATATCAAAGATGAGAACAATTTCTAGTTAGTGTTATGAATAATTATAATAATAATAATAAAATAGAAAAAGCGATTTTTAAATTCACTTTGCAATTAATTACATGATTTCGAACAAATTTCCTACGATATGAATCTTAGATGAAACCAAATGTTATATTTACAATAACATTTTTAGTTTCATTCTAAAAATTGCGCTTGAAATTACTAATTTTTACAATATTACTTCAAACTGAAATTGACTCAATTTTTTGAATGAAATGCATCTCAAATTTTGTCATTTGAAATGATGATTCCAAACGAAAATACCAAAAAGGAACTTTACAAAAGGAAATAAGAAACGTTTAATTTTTTTATTAGAAATCCATTTATCTTGATTTCTGGAATAGCAATTCTGAAATAATTAAGAATATACCATAATCACGAGTAAATATGAATATATGTATGTTTTATGTGAAACAAAAAAATGTAATGTAGGGAAATTAAATAAAATTCATTAATATTCCATGAAAAACAATCGTATTTCGAATTTTAATCGGAATAAATGGAAAGCAAATAGGAAGTTTTAGCTGTTATCAAAAACGTTAATTGAATTTCCACAATGCGGATCATTTAGCAAACAATTTATAATGTTTCTTTCAAAAATAAATTTTTCTATCAAATAACGAATAATTAATTTTCTATTCCACTGCAATATTTAGCAAACAAGTTATAATGTTTCTTTCAAAAATAAATTTTTCTACAAAATAACGAATAATTAATTATCTATTCCACTACAATATTCATAATTAGCAATTTTGGTAAAACAGGACTAAAATATGGCGAGTTTAGTTATTTAGCGAGTTAGTTTATTTTTAAGATCATAATAATAAAACAAGAACTAGCATATTATTCAGAACTTATGAAATACTAAAATTTGTTTATAAAATAACTTGGGTAAAAATAAATATAATAATATTTTACTGAGGTGATATTTTAAATTCTGTTTCATGAAAATTTTTAAAAAAGATGTTATTATAATATTTTCAGTATCATAAAAAAATAAATATTTTTATTATAAATTCACATGCATTTTCAATGAATCAATGACAAAAAGTAGTTAATTTTTTTAAAGTGTGAGATATATTTTTAGAAATTTGTTTATAAAAGTTTTGAAGATAACTTGAATTCATTTTATTGAAAAGAAATTTTTGTGAAATGGAAGAATGTTTATGAAAAGACAGTAACATAAAGGAAAATTTTTATATAACAGTTTACTTAAAATATAATGTTCATATAAATGTACATATTTGAACTTCATTATATTCTTTTTAATCTGAGAAAAAACTTACAATTTGTTATTCTGGCTTTAAATTTACAAAATTGAGACCCTTCAAACTATTTTTATTGCTTTGAATTTCCATAATTTGCTTTAAAAACTTTTTAGTTTATAAGCTGGAAGAAAAATTTAAATTTCTTTTAAAAAATCTTTTCAAACATTTTTTAATACCCTTTACATTACATCTTCATAAGACAGTTTATTTTTCCAAAATATAAAATTTCCCAGAAAAAATTATTATTAAACAGTTTAACAATTAAGTAGAGAAGAGAACTAGCATTTTCTCCAGAACTTATGAAATACTAAAAGCTGTTTATAAAATAAGTTGGGTAAAAATAAATATAATAATTTTTTACTGAAGTGATATTTTAAGTTCTCTTAAATATTAAATTTTGTAAATATTTAACGGGAAAGGAAAATTTTTATTTACATCAGAAACTGTTTTAACATGTAAAGAGAATATAAAAACTACAGTCTCAAGAATTAAATGATTCACACACACACAAAATAAATAAATAAATTGCAAATTTGAATGAAAATGACTAAGGATGTCTAATAAACTTACAAGCCCCTTCAAAATCTGATGGCAGGCTGACTGTGCACACTTTCTTATTGCATAGAATAGCAATAAGAAAGTTTTCTTACGAAAATTAAAACACTAAATAAAGTAATTTAAAAAAATAATTAATCTAAAAATTAATCAAATATTAATTTTACTAAATTAATTATTTTTTAAAAATTAATTAATTAAAAAGTAATTAAATATAAATTTTACAATATTAATTAAATTTTATTTTTAAATTAATTAAATTTTTATTTTACTAAATTAGTTAACTTTTTATTTTACTAAATTAATTACATTTTTATTTTACTAAATTAATTAAATTTTAAATTTACATTTAAAAAAATTAAAAATATCATATTATTGACTATCATTCCTTTTAAATCCAGAGATAATTAGCAAAATAATAACCTCCCCATTCTCATGTACTAACACCATTTAAATACTGTACCTAAATAAACTACCATTACCCCTCACCTACAATCACTTTATTAGCTAGCCAGCAATTTTTATTAAAGAATCAATCCAGAAACGGTTTATTTCCGAAAAACCATCTAAATGCAAAGGAAAAAAGTAGTAGAGAATCACTCAGTCTACCGGAAGTATATAATGGAACCTAAACTTATAAATTGAGATTTTAGAAGTTATACGATTTTTCGAAATAGAAACGTAATAACGATCAAGCGAAAAGATGACTGGAAATCAGACCAACTGGCAATCGCAACTCAGTATTTGAAATTGAAATGCTTAGAAAAAATCAGAGATAATACAGTCACGCGTTCATTACAAACAAATTAACCTTTAGAATTTGTAAGTGGTAAAATAATTGTAAAAGTAAGGCAAGCCAAACAAATATATAAAATATATAAATTGGCAAGCATGAACAATATCTAGGACTAGTCTATTTTTTTCTTGTGTTTTAGGAGAAACATGAGCCTAAAGTGTCCTAGGATTTACACAATGTTTAGGCATTTACTTGAAAGTCAAATTCTCATACAATTCTTTTATCTCGCACTCTCCCTATATATATCTTGTTCAAATATTCAATCGTTAATAAAATACTTTTTATTCGTCCACTCGAGTCCAAATACTTTTTTTTTAACTTGCAGTGGATGACACTTGATGTTAATGCAGATATTTCAAATATTAATTTAGTAATTAAATTTAATTAATTAATTTTAGTTTTTTTTAGATTTAAGTTGCATATATCTACCAATAGATGGCGCTAGATAAACTTAATTTTTTTATATATATATTACTTGTTTCCTCGTCAATTCATTGAAGATTTCCTCTCTTTTTACACTTAATCGTGGTGAGGGTAGAAAATCCTAATTCACATAAACATAAAGTTGAAAATTGTTAGTGAAATGTTAAATTTTTTTTAGATATTGACGCTCATTCTTCTTTTACAAGAAACCAAAAATTTTCAAAATGGAAAATCTTACGTTTAATCCTCAATCTACATACCAGATTGAGCTACTAGATCTTCTTCTTAAATTAATGTTAAATAAACAACTCCACTGAGTACTACTTACATAAGACGAAGTCTAACAGGCTACAGTGGAACATTTGTTAACATTAAAAATTACATAAATGCTAACACTAATAGCAATCATGAAAGTGACCACTTCTACGTTTGTGAATACCTTCTTTGGCGCATTGTAGATTTTTGGTATTTTTAATGTGATTAAAAGAAGAAGAAAAAAAAACAATAAGAAATATAATTTTTTTTTATAATGAAAGCTGTCTTTAAAAGGGAATATTGACAAGAAAAATTGTAACTATATGCTTTTATAAATGGGCACATATTTTTCTCGAATACTCCAGAGTGCACATCAAAATCTTCTAAGATGCACCAATGCATTCTGGCGAATACTTTGGAAACCACAGTATTAATGTGCTTTTCAATTAAACTTAGTGATTTCAGCATGAATGCAATTAAAACGTTTTATCATTAAAATTACAATTTGTGAGTTATTTTATAAAATTATTAAATTTGAACTGAGGATATTGTGGATGCCAAAATCAAATTTATTGTTCCAAAATACTTCTGTTTTGTTCAACTTACAACAGAGTGAAGAAAGATTTAGGTTTTTCCCTTTCTTTCCTACTTTGAGAATTTGTGAGAGACCTACTATAGAGATAAAGCAAAAAGTCTCCTCAGCAAATGATCCTTGAAAAATCCTCCTTTTTCTTATTTTTGACATTTTATTTGCTCGAGATTCTCCCTCCCTCATAATAGAAACGATGGAAAGTTTCAACTTTCCGAAATTGCAAGTATGATTTATTGACAGAGACTTTTGAATTCGTGTAGGATTTTCTGTAGATAAGGATTCGAAATGGCCTTGTACAACATTTATAAGATAACACAAAAGGATGAATTTTATCATTGAACTCGACTGTTTACTTTTTGAAACAAAATACTCCTTTTTTTTCAAAGTAACTTCCGTTCCACTTTTAAGAAAAATGAAAACTTTGCCCAGTTTTCAAGAAACTTTAAAAGAAATATATTCCCCAGGGAATCATATCAATTTTGAGAGAGTTTTTGCCTGCAATGGGTTTCAACACATAAAAAAGGAAATGTATCCATGTTTTACGAAATATTTCTAATTTATATCACTGATACTTCTGCCCATTAGCTCATTAGCGAATTGGAGTTTATCATGAATAACATAGCTGTAAACAAAAAAAGTTGCACCTAATACACTGAGAGAGGAATAAAGTATTTAATAATAACTATTTTATTATTTATCAACGTAGTATACTTTATTGCAAAATCGTCTTTGGCTTAGCTAATGGGACGATCTGGAAAATGGTTTTTCTTTCAGTCATTCTTTTGTCACATCTGATCTTTCTGTCATAATTTTCTATCATATACGGCAGCAAATTAGAATTTTTAAAACTTATATGTCAATAAAAAAAAGATGAATATGATGATCCACTTCAGATTGTATAAATGATTTTTAAATGAATGTAACATTAGGCGAGATATATCATATAGTAAAGTTGATTATTCATTTAATTTTTTAGCCTAATTGTCATGTAATATATACTGTGAAATAAATTTCGTTGATTTTTTGTCATTTACATCTGGCTTATTATGTAAAAGAAGTTTTAAATTTCACATGTGGTTTTTTTTTTATTAATGAGCAAGATTATATTAAAGAAATTCATCTCTTTTAAATTATACAATATGTTTTATACAAATACAGAAAAAAATATTGAATTTAAATTTCTAATAATAAGGATTCACAAATTGAATAATTAAAATAGCCAAACAAATTTGACGTTTCTGTATAATATTCGAAAAATACTCGCAATTATTGTAACCCTTTCATTTTTGCAAAATAGTGAACTGTTACAAGAATCGTAAAATATGTTATCCGGCCCGAAGCAAAGAGGAATGACTTAAAAAATAATTAATTATAAATTTTAAAATTGTTTCATATTAAACAACGCAAGCTTCCAAATATTTTGATCGCTGTTGTGACACTTTTGGTGGCAATCATTGCAATCGAGTCGTTTTCCAAAACAGAGGACAGCAACACTGTTTCCCGTATCACTGAAGGTGATCCATCTTTTGTTCTATTACACCTTGACAGCACATTTTGAATGCACTTCAAATGGGAAGAAATAAAAACGACATTTTATTACTGCGAGGTGTAATGTCTTTCAGAAAGATAATCACTTATGACATTTGAATATATACAAAGTTCGCATCCAAGCGTTTTGCTGCCTAAAAAATCCTCGCATGTCGAGGTGAGACTTTTGTGGCAATCATTGCAGTCGTGTAGTTTTTCAAAATCGATGAGTGAAGAACGATTTCACTTATCACTGAAAGAGAGCCATCTTTCGTTCTCTTGCCCTTTAGAAATACATTTTCATTGCACTTCATATGGGAATAAAAATAAACTATATCTTATTACTGCAAAAAGTAATGCCTTAAAAATAATCACATATAATTTTCAAATATAGAGAAATCGCGCATCCAGACGTCTGGATATAGCACTCTCAAACTGCCTGTGTTGAGACATTTTGTGGCAATCATTGATGTCTTGTTTTTTTTATCAGAGGATTAAATCACATGACACGTATCATTGAAAATAATTTGACAAGTTCTGACAAGTGATTGTTAGTTTTCTGACATGGAATTAACCATGAGGTTTATTGATAAAACTACATAAAAAGAAAAATATAACAACTTTTATGATTATAAGAAAAGTAATATACAATCGCGATATCAAATTTATTTATTACACACAAGTGGGTATATAATGAACTCTGGCTCAATAATATTTATGGAAAAGAAGTTTATGCTGTTTCAATAATAGGGTATTATGTTGTTTTAGAATGAATGGACATTCTTTTTCCGAAAGCGGATTCAACCAACTATATTTTAATTCTCAATAATTATTTTTACAAATAATTAAGTCCTTTAAACAGTAGAATTTGTAGATCTTTTGATAGATCGATAACCACAATAAAATACAATGCTCATTGTTTAATTGATAACTAACTAGGCAGTAATATCCTGTAGAAAAACTATAAATATAAATAAGTTCAACTAATTAATTACCTCATTATTTTATTACAAACATATCAGCGTTACTTATCTATAATATCCTTAGTTTTTTTTTGCCACAAAATTTGTGTTAAATGTCTTTTCCAGGCAATCTTTTTGTGTTTTTTCTATTTTGTTGTTGATTTTTAATTTGCAAATGGTAAAAGCCCTATATACATAAATATGTATTTAAAATAATGTTACAAAATAATTAACTCTTTTAAATAGGCATTATAAATAATACAGAAAAAAAATTTAATCATATAAAACTTATTTAATGTTTGTGATAAGAAGTTTCAATGTGAATATATTTCATATATAGCAAAAAATGTAAGCCGTATATATTTATATATTTTATTTATGTGACTCTTTTCAAAACACCTATAAAACTTTTACATATACTTTAGCATCGGAAAGAAAGAAATAGTCATTTTAAACAATTTTTTGAAGTACCTAAACTTTTCGACGAAAAATTTTTTTTGTCTGCCTGGCTGAAAAATAAGCCCTCCAGGCAAGTAACTTACGAAAAAAAAATCTCCGAGTTTTTTCCCTCTCCAAGTATACAATCTTACTTTCAAGTAATTGTCTCTTGAGATGTCAGATTTTGGAAGACAGATTTGCAGTTCAAAAATAGCTGTAATCCTTTTAAACAGCTATTGTCTTTTTAGGATTACAGAAGCTCATGGCAATTGGAACAGATTCAATAATTTATTTGACAAGATAATCAAATAACATCAAAAAAGAACATTAAAAGAAATGTTATACTTTTGATTCCTGAATATATTTTTTTGCTATGATGTTATTATTATCCACGTAATGGTTATATCTTTCTACTGCTTTCGAGTATAGTGGTTGTATCTTTACACAGTTTTCGAGTTTATCTTCCATTTAAAATGTCAGATTTCAGGAGATAGTTTTGTAGTTTGGAAACAATTTATAGTAATAAAACTAACTGAAAATAACTAAGCCATAATAATAAAACAACATTTAATTGATCAAAGGATAGATAAGCTGGCATTAATATTTATATATAAGTTTCCCACTTTAGAAGGCTTTAGAATACGTCCTATTGGTGCAAAAGAGATAAAATTTGTACTACTTATAGTTCAAATGATGCACCTGACATTTATTAAATAAAAAAATTGTTCAAAAAGACCAACAGATGGCGCTGTAACAAAACAGTACTTATTTGTCTATATTGAAAATGTGAAACATCATTTATGTTACAGCAAGTACCTATTAATACGATTCTTTGAATAAAAATAACTCTGATACTGCACGAGCAGTAGCTACTTTTCTGCTCAACATGCCTCCGTTGCAGGAAATTGCGTTACTGATAAAATTATTCAATCTGGACCAGCAGAATTCCGTTGCAGCTGTAAAAGAATTCCTTCGTATGAAGCACATACGGAACCATTGTCTCCGTGCTCCCTACGCAAGATGATATAGAAATTTGAAATAATGGGCAGCTTGTTATTTTTCCAGGTAGAATGCGAATGTGCAAATTGTTTCCTGTGTATTGCATACGTCTTATTTTACCATACAAAAACTCTTACGGCGTATTTTGAATTTCAATCCCTCAAAATCATCCAAAACTTATTGTAAATATGGGGACTGAGAGATTCTTAATACTTTTACACTTGCGTTTCTTGCTCTAATGGTGGTAGACGTCACTTGGCCATGGAACAATCTGTACAGTCATGAAGCCCATTTGTGCCTCGATGGACAAGTTTACATCAGCAATTGTCAAATTTGTGCAGAGGAAACCTTCACGATCCAGGGACAACCATTACATCCTGAAAAAGTGACAGTATGGTATGGTTATATGGTAACTCCCATCATTGGACGGTATTTTTTTTATGGCATAACTGCAAATGGAATCGAAATCTGTCGTCACAGGATAACGGTACCGCGATATACTGAAGGAATTTGTAATTCCACAACTTCAACAACGTGGATTCCTTCGTGACATCATTTTCATTAAGGATGGCGTACCTCCATGCATTGATCATCGTGTAAAACAATAGCTAAGGCAGCATTTTACAGATGCTCGGGGGATCATCCGTCATTTTCCAATAGCGGGGCTTTCTCGTTCGCCGGATTTCCTCTCGTGTGAATTGCCTAGATCTCAATATTTACCGTAAAAGGCCAACATTTGTGTCAGATGTGTCGGACAACATTCGGCTAAGATTCAGGTCGCCTCACTCCAGTCAACCACGGAAAATATGGTCCTGTGATTACAGGACATTATTGAACATGAATGGGGACATATAAAAAAGTAGCATTAAAGCTCCTCAACAATATTCAACATTTATAAAGCATCTTAATTGTTTTTGCGTGTATTACAAAGCGTGTACTATCAGCATTTTTTGACCTAGTTTTTTATTTAATAAATGTCAAGCGCATCATTTGAATTATAAGTACGTCATATTTTATGTGATTTGGATCAATAGAAAGAATTCTAAGCCCTTTGAAGTGGGAAACTTATTTCTTGCTGACTCTGTATGTATATATACGTGTATGTGTGTAGTAAATCTTTTTTATTATGTTATTCGTTTCTTGAACTATAAATGACATCATTATCCCAGACATTATATTTTGTATGTTGGTAAGAGATATAATGATTCCAATCGCTGTTTTAGTCATTGTTAAATGGTGTCTAGCTGTAATTGTTTGTATTTATATAATAACGTATTCGTTTTGATGACACGAATGACATGACAATTTGCTTTATTTAATCAACGATGACTAATCTACAAAATGAGGAAGTCAGAAGTGAGATAAATCCGGGCGAAATTACTGAATTAATCAGAGATGAATTTTTTTTTTTTTAAATATGGTACTAAAGAGTAATAATAAAATATGTATTACTGAGAAGTTCTAAAAAACGTTCGGTGGTGTAATATTGTATGGAAGTATAATTTTGATACTGCATTTTAAGTATGTATTATTAAGAAGTGTTTATTTAAAAAAACAACGTCAAAATTTCGTATCACGGAAAAGATTAAAACTTGACCTCCTAATACTTGCATCCGAGTTAAGAATTGAAAAGACTGATGTTTTAAAGATTATTGAACTAAAAATGTTGATAATTGAAAGTCCTAAAATGTTGATAAAGGAAAATCAGATTAGATTACATTACAAGCACTATTAGATTATTATTGCGCTATTAGGTTACATTCAATACTACTGTGCCCAAAACGGAAGAAAAATTATGCCAGAATACAATCCTCAATGCAATACCAATCGAGATTTGAAGCGTCTGTGGCCCAAAATCGAATGAACCGATCCTTTTGAAATTCCAACATCTTCAGCAAGGTCTCTAATTGTAAATCGACGGTCTGCAAGCACCAAATCTTTAATTTTTTGGAAGTGAGCTTTGTCGATTGAAGTTGATGGTCCATCAGAGGGCTCTTCGTCTTCAATGCATTATCTGTCTTCTTTGAACTGCATATACCACTTCTAAACATTTCTTTCCGATATAGGAATGCTCACCGAATGTCTTCTGCAACATTCTATACGTTTCCACAAACAAAATAGAATGCAAGTTCTTTGCTCAATTAATTCAGACATTTCAAAAATCTCCGGAATCACTTTTAGCGTCTTACAAAGCCAAGCGTAACTCAAACGTTAATGAATGTTTTGACGTGAAATTTCACACAGATGTCAAGAGCAGTACAGCAACCTCTAAAAGAAAAAAAAATGATATTCCATAAGCTCTGGGAATTTTAAATTGAAAATGGGTCTTACTTCTTGGACACTGTAGTAAATGTTCGAAATGTTGAAGCACATATTTAAGAATTTTATTGAACACGTTTTTTTTTATTTTTGTCAAACATTACTCTGTTTATGCCTCAAATACCTACTTAAAAACCTAATTCTACTGTAATTTTTTTTATATAATTGCTGATATGTGTTTTTCTTCTTGCATTAAGTTCTAAATTCTATGGATAACCTATATATAGGCCCAGCAGATTAAAAGTTCATTTTATTTTATATAATTTTCCATTTGATATTTTTAATTTCAAATTACATTTATTTAAAAAATAAAATCATTTTTAATTTATATCCCTCTCTTTATACGTTTCAACTATGGCTCTTAAATTAATGGACAGTTTTATTACTGATATTATTTTACTAAGCTGCATAATATTGTAGAAGCTCAAAATAATTCTTGCAACTAATACTTTTAAAAATATATTAATCTCCATTTTTAATGTATATTTTTTGGAACGCATAGCATAATTGAAATGAATCTTGCAAAATATTGAATCAATTTATTTATAAACGAGTTTTATTTTATTTTACATAGTGCATTAAATGAGTTTGAATGTAGCTTATTAATATTTTTAAATTAAAGGAGAAATTTCACTTTATTAAATTCATCTTCAAGGTGATAATTAGCAATTATATGACAGATTTTACTGACTAAATTATTCTTACCTCCTAATGGAAAAATTAACTATGTTTGTGAAATAATCATGATAGTTTTGGCATTTTTCCTTTTTATTTTTACATTATTTATTACATCCTTTTTTTTTTACATTATTAAACTATTCAGATTTTTAAATTCTTCTTAAGCAAACTGTTGAAGTATTAAAATGAGTTCAATTACCAGTAATATTATTTAAAGTATTATGGATTCTATTCAATTTGATTGAATTTATGTGAAATTCAATAATTTTGATGATTTTTCCAGTTATATTTTTAACAATTCTGAAAATGGAAATTTGGTGTGCAAGGAATATAAAGTAATAAAGCTAATTAATTTAAAGTCATTACTGTCTAAAGCAATCTATATTTATTTATATATGATATGATTTTTTTTAATAATTGACATTTTCATGTAGATTATTTCTTAATCTAATTCATTCACTTTGGTATTAACTGATTCCTTTATAATTTATGTATACCTTTTTAATATATGTATCACGTTGTACAATAGATTATTTTATGAACGTTTTTCTTTCTAAATTAAATGTCAAATTTTGTTTTACGTCATAAATTTATTTTCGGTTAAAAAGGGTTTGAATATAAAACAATAAAAATCTTGAACTAAAATATTAAGCATAGTAAACATAATTAAATGATTCTATGACGTGAAACATGCTAATTATTAATATCATTTTAAAAGTGAAATGAATCCAATCTAATCTATACTAATATATATATATCAAATCTAATCTAATTTAATCCACAGATAAATCTAATCTAATTTAATAACTATACATTGGTACAGAATTAAGACCATTATAAATTTAAAACCATTATATATTTAAACACCTAAGTCGAACCTTCATTTTTTTATCAATTCCATCAAAAATAAATATATTTAAGTATTGTCAAAATAAAATCTTAAATATATAGCAAAATGGAACGGGAAACATAAAATAAAATTGAATAGCGAAACAAAATGGAACAAAACGGAATAACGGAATAACAAAATGGAATCGAAGACATAAAACGGAATGAATACGTGTTGAAATGCCATCCTTTCAGCGATCTGACTATTTTGGATTCTCTATAGAACATGAAATCAATCACTATAGCTGATTTTGGCCTTACATTACATTTCATGTAGTACAAGGCCTGACGGCCGAGTTGATGGCGGTCGGACTCCAAGTTTCGGGTTCGAATCCCAGTGGTGCCATGGGTGTTTGTAGTGGCCATAAAACTTAAAACCATAGGTCCCGGTCTAATAGGATCGCCTGTCTCTGCATTGCCAGCTGCATTAGAACAACTATTTATGGTGTACCATATTATTAGACCTATACCAATAATTGTGCTAAAATTGACTTATTTTTAATAAAATATGTCACTAATTATATTTTTTCATTAAATTTAGGTTTGGCACATGAAGACAACATTGAATTAATAAGTAAAACCTCAGCTCGTTCCTAAATAACACGTATTTTTTCGAATTGAGTTTTCCAGACTAATTTTTTAATTTAGGTATAAAGTATTTTTATTTTATTATTTATTTTTGACTACATAATAATGTGTCATATCCATTGCTTAATACTTTTCTATTAAATAATTTAACTGTGAAATGTATAAAATGTTTGTTGTTTCTCAGAATGGGAAATGTTTCAGATCTGTCACCAAAGAAAATTGACGATATTTCTATTTGCCTTAATCATGCGTATATATATATATATATATATATATATATACCATTAAGACAAATAGGTTGCCAAAGTAAGAAATAGCTTGTATTTTACGAGTTCCAGGAAGTTTCGTAAAAAATATTAAAATGAAAATTGAATATGGAGAAAGTTTACAAAGCAAAGGTAAAGGGAATTGCTGCAGAAAACACGCAACAAACCCCCGATCAGACAGAAAAATCCGCCATACATGCTTAGAGAATTAAAAAATATGTAAGAGCATGTTAACTAAAAATATCAAAAATAGAGCTATCCAAGTTTCACAGTAAACCTTGGAACGACGACTTGCAGAATTTGGTTTGGATGGCAAGAAACTATATTTCCAGCCGAATTTTACTCAGACAATGATTAAAATACTTTTTGGAACGGGCACGAAAGTACAAACACTTTTCAGTGGTAGGTTGAAGAAAATTAAATATGAATTGTAATAATAATTATTCTCGATAAGTGTCATGAAAATTTTAGTAATTTATAAAGAATATTCTTCTTTTACCGCAGGTTTGCTGTTGCAATGAGTTCTTTTTTCCAAATTGCGACCGATAAGTCCAAGTTTGTTAGAAGAAGGCCTGGAGGAAAATAAAATCCTGACTGTATTGTTCTGACCGTTAAACATGCCACATCTGTTATAGTCTGGTTTGTGATAAATTTTAGAGCCAATGGCCGTCTTCAAATTGTACAAGGTACTACGAAACAGGACCAGTACAAAACAATCACAGAAAAGCGACTCCTATCTCAGATCTCCGAATGGTTGGATGATCAATTTTTATGCATGGCTGAGATTCTTGCAATGAATCAAAAACAGTCAGCAAATCTTTTAACTAATAAAAACTTCAATGTCTTACAGTGGCTTGGCACCCCGTCGGAAATGAATCCAATACAAAATGTAAAAACAGCAAAGCAAGAGCTCATAGAGAAGCTGATTGAAGCCTGGCATCGTAAAGCACATCTCTAGGAAGTGTTAAAAGTGGGCAAGATAGTATGCCACAGAGTATAGCAGTTCTTATTAAAGCAAAAGGACGTCACACAAAGATTGATTTTTTTTTATGAATAATAGCTTGTTTTCGTATATTTATTTTTCCACATAATATGATGCTTTAAATCAAGTAAATGAGTTTCGTTTCATACATCATGCTTCTATATTTAATAATTAAGTTAATGAATGAAACTTATATAGCCATATTAAAGTTTTTGGCAATATAAATTTAATTGTTGGTTACTTTATGAAAATACCTCAAATGAAATGATACACCACTGTAGTAGTGACTCGCTAAAACGTTGTCGGCACGAGTTTTATAATATTAATGTCATTAAAAATCATTCATTATACCAGATGTACTCAAAATGTTAACTGCATTTTTTAAAATCATTAAATAATGAAAATGTAATGATGGTGGATGTCCAATTCGTTTTGTAAACTGGACTGCTAGATTACATTTGTGTTTCTCACATTTTTAATGTTGTAGTAAAAAAGAGTCTTGGCATAATTCAAGTTTTGTTTATCTGTCATTCCCATTCTATGAAGTAGAAGGCTTCAAAGGACTTAATATATTGAAAATTTTCTTGGTATGTATTTCAAATGCAGTAAGAGGAAATCATAACAGATTTGCATACACAAACGTTGTACCCACATAGTTATTAATTTTGAGAAAAAATACATAAATAAAAATAAGAATTTTAATTTCTCTTAGGTTCAGTCCGATAGGTCTTTTGTTGCTACTAATCCTATTATATCTTGAGTTCCAAGATAAAATAGCTTTTTCTTATATCCTTTGCTGCTTTTATTCCACTCCTCCTCCACAATCTTCTAGATCAATGGTAACTAGCTCCCTAGAGCCAACTAGTGGGCGTTTCAGCTTTCAAGGTAGGCTGTTGAGATTTTGTCGGTTATGAAGCATTTTCCTTTTTTAAAATTTGATTGATTTTTTCAAAATGCTGAAGTAGAAAAATTTCAAGCATTGCTTAAAAATCCCTGTCTTATATACGGATATGTGGAAAATGATATTCATTTTATTAATACCAATCCTTATTTCATATCTTGTGAAATTAGTTTTTAGTGCTGTCAATAATATTATAGCTAAAGAAAGAAATTGCCTGAATTTTCCCAAAAGAGGAGATATCTGTTAGTTTCTTACAAAAATTAACCAGATATCCAATATTTAGATTCACAGCATCAACAACAGGGATCTCATTAATAATTTAATTATTTAAATGTAACTTCATCATACTTCATGCTTGTATGCAGGCAAAGTATAAATAAAATACACATTTAACTACAGTAAGTTGTTTTATAAATATTTATTCTGCCAAACTAGTGAAATTTCGACATAAAATACTTGATCAGAAAATATTATTATATGCTTTAACTTGCTGTAACACTGCTTTATAAGTTGTATAAAGAAAAGTTACTTTCTACTTTTTAAATTACCACAACTGTCGAAACTGTGGGTGGTAAGAAACTCTTACTACTAACAGACATACAAAAGTAGGCCGTAGTTATAAAATAACCCTGTATGACTATACTATTCTAAAGTGTATAAATTCTTAATTCCATGATGTTTAGAATTCCGTTTTTGCTTATCTCAATTGGTACACATCTTGACCAAGCCCGCGAACCCGTATAAATTCATGGCTGAAGGAAAAAGGGGTGCAGCTTCTATTGTGCTGGAGCACCCGTAGGTAGAAGTCTGACTTGACTCCGTGACGATCTAGAGTTATAGTTAGAGTTAATGTGCTTTAGTTAGAGTTAGAGTTCGCCTAGAGTTATATATGAGACCAGTAAGTAAGGCTTAAAGGAGTTTCCGAACCATTACAAACATACACTGTTTAGACTTCTTACGACAATAAATTGTCTATTTTGATAAAAATTTCTTTATTTTGCACAATCATCATAAACCCATTGCAGCGGATCCATATTTCTTCCCTTGACCTTCTCCAAGGTTATATTTTTTTAGCCGTCACATATGGCCATCAATTCTCGTCGATTTCGTGCAAATAATTGCTTGAGTTAAGATCCACTAGAAGCCAATCCATTGTTAAATGGTTATGCCGCTTATAAATTGTTTTAAAAATTCACATGCATAATAATCCTTATGAGACAAAATAAAGGACTTATATAGGAGGCATTTAAATGGAATATTTTCAATTTGGATTCCATTTTTCATTTTCCCCAAAAGAAAATATAGTATATAATCCAAATATAAAGCAATAGACTTATATGTATGACTGATAGCCTTAACGTGATGAAACATGACCCAGTGAAGATTGCTTAGGTAAAGTGATGAAATTTTTTTTTGAACTAGATGTTAGAATTATTAAACTTATTTTTGATTGTTGTTGTTGCTGTCGTTATAATGCAGTTAGCAATACAGAGACTGTTAATCTTAAGCAAGGGCTGCATCAGTGTTACTCCTTTAGCCCTAACCAGGGGACACATGTAGCTTGAAGATAGACTACGGACGCGAGTAGCACTCACTACCCCTATTTTTTTTGTAATCCCTGTTAATTTTGATATATTTGATATATTTTTATATCGTTTAAAATATGAGATGCGATTTTAGATGTAATAAGAAACGCATAGTACTTTGTTGGGTATATAGTTTTTTTATTTTTTTATATATATTTTTTTTTTATCTTTTTTTTAGACAAACGCAAATTTTGTTACATTTCTGTGTTTTTCTTTAAATATGTGACGTATTTTACTTATACATGTGATCAAATCATTCTTTTCACATCCTTTTATTTTTAATAATCGAATAAGAGTATTTCCTTTTTTAAAAAGCAAAAGGAGCGTCTCCTATCCATTGTTAATTTTCCAGCAGCATTTTAAAGCAAATAGTACTTTTAATGAGGCCGACGATATTTAAATCATATTCCTAAATGATGTCATCTTGATTTTCTTTAAATCATTTATATTTAATCCTTGGATAAAGACAACATTTCTTACAAAAGTGTCTAAACACCCATTATAGGAAGAAAAAACAAACATGAATAATAAAATTTGAATATTTTATTCTTCACGCTACCTTAGATTATCTTTTTAATAATATTAGTGCATCGTTAGTCTCTCTATATATAAAACAAGGTGTGTGTCTATTTGTCTATATGTATAATCCAAAACTTAATAATTATAACATTTAAACGAATTTGTTAAAAATTAGACCGAATTCGTTTAAACTTATATTTTTCATCTGGTTTATAGTCAAATTTTCGGAAAAATTATATTTTAATTAAAAAAATCTTTACATTTTATTATTATTATTAGATTATTTTTTATTATTACATTACATTTTATTTCCACGCCATCAAATGATAGCATTAAAAAAACCTAGTTATCATAAATTAAATTATTGTAAATAATAATAAATAACATTGAATTTGTCTAAAATTAGGTTTTTTTCATCTCACAGGCAAAAATTGGAAAAAATCCTATTTTAATTTAAAAAAAAAAAAAACTTATACTTTATTGCCTGCCGATTTTCACTCTACTAAAAAATACCAGCCTAAAAAAATAGATTTAAATTATTATAAAATAACAAAGTATAAATTTATACTGTTTAATTGCATTGATTTTCATTTCACTTTGCAAATAAATAATGTTTTAATTCCTATAAAAATTTTAACAGAATTTTCTTCATTGGCACAACAGTCAGTACTGACAAATTGCGATACATTAGACGCTTTCTTTTTACGGGGTAGGTGTTGCCAACCCTGATCATGACTTTAACATGATTTTAGGGTTGTCAACCCTAACCCAACAATCGCGTTAAACAGGGACCTACGGTTTAAAGTAGATTCCGAAATACTACACACATTTGTGGCACAGCTGGGCCTCGAACCCGAAACATGTGCCGCAGCGTGCCAGAGTATAATCACTAGGGCATCAGGTCATGAAAATCAGTTATAAATCGAAATATAGATACATTAGATATATATCTATAGAATATTAGATATATCAACTAGATTAACAGATTAAAGCTGATAAGTTTTCTTTCACGCATATGTTGATAAGAATGATTGGCTTATTTAGCCGTTTTGTTAGTTTAAAAAGAGTTTTATAAAATCTCACATTTCAACACAACATCAATATTTTTTCCTAATTAAATTTATCAAAACTAGTAATATTTTATTTTCTATAATCAAGCAATACAGTGCCATACATGGATAAAACAACATTAAAATATTTTGATATTTTTGTATTTTTATATTCCAGCATATTTTTATACCACTTTTAAGGTCTTAATAATTACATAAAATACGTATTAACTACGTATTTCAGTATCCTTTTACGGCTTTTTATTGGATACATGGAATAATTATGACTTATGTATTACACATAATATATAGTTTACTTTGATTTAATGGGCACTCATAATAATTACGTAATATTTAAATAAAATAACAAACCATCTCAGAAAATAAAAGTATTAAATAAATGACTTTCAGTCACTTTTTTAATTAAAAAAATGGCTTTCCGTCCCTATGGCTTAAAGTGAAATGTCAAAAATTCCTTTTACCCGGCAGTGCATTTATTTCCACATCAATACATCAGACGAAAACTAGAAAGAGTGTCACTTGAGCCCAACCTGGAAAAATTGTGTGCATATGCAAATTTAAATCGAAAAATATATGGTATCAATAGGTAAAGATTGAATGATTTCTTTTTTATTTAATCATATTTTTCGACTTCCTGTTTGAATTTTTGCCCACGTTTCGAAATAAAGTTCAAATGCTGTTTTTATACATTAAATTTTGTATTTAAAGAGTAAAGTATTCCTTTAATTCATGTATTGATTTTTGGATTATTTCTTAAACAAGCAATGCACAAATTCACATTTCAATGGATTACTGTTATAATAATTTTTTCTTTTATTTTTTAGTGTCTGCTTTTATTATATAATATTTTGCCTTATGAAATGTACAAAATCTATCTAACAAAATCTACAAAATTAATTAATAATTTATAACAAATCTTAATACACAATTACCTTAACTTTATACATATTGTAGCATTTTTCCCACGTGTATTCTTTGACAAGTACTTAATAACAATCCATCAATCAAATTTGACATCAGATAAGCTGCGTTGCGGGTAATTGCATTACATGCAATTAGAGCTCTGTTCTAATAACAAAGTGTTACTCAAATCTGATTACTGATATTCAGTGTCATGCATAATGAGACCTCATTAAATTAGAGATTGTCTGTGCGACCTTTACAGATGAAATATGGACTACACAATGAGTTGTTGCATCGTGATGGGTGACAGACCGTGGGCTGAGAAAGTGTCTACTTCAATGAGAAGTGAGGGAATCTGCCTCCCCTCCTTCTTGAAGGATTGTTTTAAAGGGAGAAAAGAGGGAGGAGAAGAAAAGGGAGTTCTGCGACAAGTCGACAAAGAGTATTGTTTTCTCTTTTTTCTCTTTCTCTTTTTGATGGGACAAAACCAATAGAAGTTTCAACTTGTTTCCAAAGTGAGCCCCTTGAAGTTTCGTGTATCACGCCGTGTGATAATTAAGGTCTGCCGCAGACCACGTGTTTTGAGATTCGAGTAGATGTGAGGACTCTGAATATCTCCGCATTTTGAGTGAACTGCACTTGTGAATCAAATTGATATCTTCAATTTTAATTTTTTGTAAATAGAGTTCTGTATATATAAATAATGTTTGTAAATAAAAATGAAAGTGCTCCCATGAACCTGAAAATGGCCCTCTTCTTGAAGCCTTTGTAAGTTTACCATAGGCCGAGACGTTACAGCATTTAAAAATTATTTCCGTGTAATAAAAATTGATTCTTCTTGAAATGAAATGCGAAGGCTAACTTGATGCATTCATAAATAACATTGATCAATACCGAAGCAAAAATTACTGATTCTTTTAAAATAGTAAAGTGTTTTAGTAATAGTAATAGTAATAGATAAAGAGTTTTAATAACAGTACTAATAATAGTTAAAGAGTTTTAATAAGAGTAATAGATGAAAAATTTTAAAATGGATTCTTTTGAAATCGATTACATTATAAAAAAAAAGCCAAAGGATGATTAATTTATTTAATCAAGAAAAGGATTTTTAAATTAATTTAGATGAATTTTAATCATATAATATAAAATTTTTACAATCTTATAACATAAAAATATAAATTTCTGTAAAAGACCCAACAGATATATACATCTTTAATTTCCTTATCTTAAAATGATAAATCATGCAAATATTCTTCAGAAATGTATCCTAGTTAGAATCCAAAATTTTTATTCTTTGGCCTTAAATTAATACAAAAAGTCGGCGGAAAGACAAATAATAATAAGTATTCAGATTATTTTGTGTTTGAGCCAGGATCATTAAAATTTCAAAAAGTCACAACGTATCGCAAAAAAAGATTTTAGACTAGAAAAACAATATGATACGAAGGAAAGATTCATATAAAGAAGAACGAATTATCGTTATTTTTAAGCACTTTTGAACAAATAACTATTATCATTTTAACTATTTGTTTGATCTGAATGAAATATTATTTATTCTCAAAAGTATTCAAATAAAGTAAAAGTAAATGCTTAAGTGTTTTACTTTTGCAATTTATGAGAGAAAATATCATTTTATGTATAGTTATACTAAGTTATAGAAAAACAAGACAAAAACGACTACGATTTTTAATAAAATAGGTTTCAACTGTTTTCTGCACGTAGCGAAATATGTCTCAAAAGAATTATTTAGATAAAAATGTGTTACTTTGTATATAGTTATACTTGAGGAAATTGATTTTATCCCTTGTTTCCGCTTTTTCACGATGTACTGTCAAAGTAAAATTTACCTTATTAATTAAATAATACTTCGGTGAACCAATGTGGCCTCTATCTATTGCTTTCTGTGTTATATAAAATTTTACCCTGGAATTTCGTGCCTTATTATAAAACATTCAAACTAAGCTGATTTAATATGTATACAAGACACTTGTCTGACGTAAAGTTAACTAGATTTTCCAAACAGAGATTGAAATAACTCATGGAATCTGCATTCTTTTACGTAGCTATTGTCCAATACCAGAGAGCCACAAGTAGACACATGACTCCAAAGAAGAGACGTATTTTAAAATATGAGAAGTCATTTATTTTCAAAATATCTTTTGAATGAAATACTGAATTGAGATTTTTTTTTTACAGCAGAATTTTTAATACACGCTGATATCTTTTTAATTAGTCATGCATATTTTTTAATTTTTAAATATTCATACAAAAACCAATTAAAGGCTTTATATGCAATTTACTTTAATAGTTGCAATGTGGAATAGTTTTAAAAACATTGCAATTTTAAACTTTTTAAAAAATTTTATTCCCCACCTTATTTACGTATACATGATTATTTTAGTCAGTTGAAAGGATGTGTATAAAGAGTACATAGCAGTTTAAAATTAACAATAGACAAAAACAAATCTGTCTTAACGTTTACATTAAGCCTAAGATTAAGTAAGAATTATGACATAGAATCCTATTTTAGTACTCCATTTTCGCCAAGATGCCAAATTGACGATTTTGTACAAAATGCGGTAGGATGCTAATAAAAATTTTAGAAAAATACGGCAACCTTGTTTCTTATTCTGTGAACGTAATTTATAAATTATTTTCGTAGCAAGTAGACAATAAAAATGGCAGACAATGCAATTCTTTTTTTAAATTTCTAAATATTTATATTGTTTTTAATTTGAGAAGATTTAAAAATAAATTTTGAGTTGTAAGTATTTTGAAAGGTTATGAATGCATGAAAATTTTGTACGAATGTGTGAAGTTAAAAACATAAATATAATTTCGACTACTTATATGTTGAGTGGGCATCTGTGACTTACATCTGACTTTGATGTTAGAAAAAAAGTAAACGCACAGCTTTATGATCAGAAAAACTGCAGATTCTACTCTACTAGAACTCTACTACAGATTCTACTAGATTCTACAGCACAAGGTAGATCGAGTAAGAGAGGAAATAAATTTCCTAAACTGAAGTCATAGTGTGTATAGTTTATAACCTATTTGCAGGCAACAGTAATAAAATGGTTACCTTTTGATAGCTACGGGATCTTATTTAATCAATTTATCAACATGTTGCGAATTTATTCTTTCGTTTTGTTTTCAAATTTTGCGAGACTTATTTTTAACTGTAACTGTGGTGGATATTTGTTTTAAATGGTATTTGCTGAATTAGACTGGATTTTTTTTTTTTTTTTTTTTGCATTATTTTTTTTAGTTTTGAAATCTGAGACAGAAAATAAAATTATAATTACATTCTACTACAATTATAATATTGAAGTTATATTATGTATATTAAATTGCAGTATACAATTATATAACTAATACAACACCCATATATTTATTGATACAAATTGTACTCAGTTTGACTGATATACAGGTTACCCATAAAATTTAGAGTTTAATGCAAGAGTATGCAATGCAATTATACTGTTAATAACTACTATGTTTAAATTATGAAAGACATTAACTATCGATTAATTTTGCAAAACGAATATATTTTCGTGTTGAAATTTTATATGTTTCTGAAATTCTTAATATTTTAAATTATTATTATATTTAAAAATTATGTATTGTATTTAAATATTATAAATATGTATAATTATATATTTTATTGTGCTACAACATGCAATTCACAAAACTCGTTAATTTGTTGGCAAATTTCACAAAGAACACAACAATGGTTCATTACTATACTCAACAATTTCCCATAAGTTTGTCAAAATATGGTTCTTATTAAACTTTCAGACATATTGTTCATATTAAGTTTCTCGCCATATGGTTCAACATTATTATAATTTCAATTAAGAATTCAAATATACTCAATATAATGCTCGAATTAATCTTTGCTCATTGAATTCATACATTTCAAAAATCGCCGGAATCAGTTTGAGCGTCTCACAAAGCCACGAGTAACTGAAACACTAATGAATATTTTGACGTGAAATTTCACACAGATGTCAAGGACAGTGCCAGCAACCTAAAAATGGAAAAAAATTGAAATTCCGTAAGCCCCGAGAATTTTAAATTGAAAATTGGTCTTCCTTTTTGGGACACAGTAGTATATAAAGATTTACAATTTTGTAATATCATAAATGAAGTTGCACTAATCTAAGTTCACATTTTCTTTAGTGCATCTGTAAATGTCTTTCTGGAAGATCCATAATGATACCCATAAATAAGCTTTATATAGTTATAAACTCATGATTTCCGAATTAAGTCAATTATGTCTAATGATGATGCATCTTTAAGGGATGATATTTAAGGATGTTATTGGTATAATTATCATAATATCATATGGATATAATATCGTATGTATGTTACAATATGTTACATACGTTAAATATGTTACACACAGCATACACTTATGTTGTGCTTCAG